>PNEQ01011380.1:20708-82317 GCA_003012365.1 Medauroidea extradentata | reverse complement strand
TCGGTACGAGGGCCAGCGCGTTCGGGTATCTTCGGCTTTAACGACTTTTTCAAGCAGCGTGCCAAGATGGCGGGCACTGCAACATTCAGGTGTATATGACCGTTTTTCTTAATTTTAGGAGTTTTCATGAACTTATGCAAGTGTCAAATAATAGATAATATTAATGTTGATAACTTAAAAACATTTCCTTAGCTCAAACTAATAATAACACGCAATTAAACGTTTTTCGTTTAAACACCGAAGCATTCTTCTCATATTTTCTTTCTGGAGCCATTTACGTTGTGTTGCGGTAGCGGAGTGGTCTAGCGCGCGTGTTTATTTTTAGCTGTGGTAGGATTTGTGGTTCAAATCTCGTTCGATTCTTTACTTTTTTTTAAGTTGTTTTGTATGATGTGTAATAGTTGTACGTGACTTATTCTTTAGTAATAAATTGTTTATTTCATGTAGAATTTTTGTTTAACTTAATTTACTGTTACTATACAATCTGACAGAATGAAGTGGATTGCTAACAAACGTAAATATTTTTAGTATATAATAATTATAAAACATGTACAAAAAGCGTTCTAGATAGTATAATTTTTTATTGAGTTAACTAAATGTTCAAAGCTTAGTCTACAGTATTTACGAAGATGTGCATTTTCAGTTCGTATTTTCAATTTTTTTTAACTGTGGGAAAATAACTGTAATTATGTCCTAACTTCAGACATGTGCAAGTGTTTCCAATAGGCTCTATTGATCGGAGAAAAAAATATATATATGCGTATTTATTATTATTATTATTTCACGCAACGTATGCGTTTCTATACCATTCGTCCGATTGCGATTAAATTTTGGTGGGTTATGCGTGCACCGTCGAAGGTTACTGACAGAAAATTTACATATCATGGAGGTAAGAATAGAATAACATGTTAACAGTTATTATAAAAGAAAGGGAGGGGAGTGGCGAAACAGAGCAAGCAGAACGAGGGATACAAAAATTTAGCGAAACACTTTTAAGTGTTTCTAAAACGGCCATTAACGATGATTAACACAATATTTTCCTATTGTTTAGAATTTTCCTAAATTTAAAACCCCGCGAATGAAGTCGTGGGCAACATAAAAAAAAAACATGGATGGGTGTGTAGGCCAATTTCTGTGTGTGCGTGTGTGTGTAAAAGCAATGTTATAACAACATGGTTAAGTTTTTAACAAAGAAGTTAATTATCTACACATTTAAACTATAATTTTAAAAAGTAATAAAAAAAATCACGGAGTGACCGGGATTTGAACCACGAATTCAAAAAATAAGAAACTATCAGACGCCGTATCCAACTGAGCCAAACTCGCAATTCTTGTAAATGTTTGCAGTCAATCAAAATTATAGATTTAACAAATATCAAATATAGACGCGTCTTTTGTTTTCCAGCTGTTTACTTATTTAATCTCATTACGTGTATTTGCTAAAGGATTGTTTTGTTTAACATTTTCTCACGTTGCTAGATATCTCGTAGAAGAGACTTGTCCCACAAGTAAACAAATAAGAAGAAAATAGTCGTGGATATTATGGCAGTTACGGTAAATTATTATTTCCATTTAATTAAGCTGACTCGTTGAGATAGAAACAACATTTCCTTTCCATGTATAAGTATAGCAGATATAACTACAACGTCGCCATATACCCGCCATTGCGAGTTACCGACGAAATTCAGCCTTTCCAACTGCTCGCGAGCAGTTGGTAAGTTCCTACCGGACCCGTGACGTCAAACGACCCCCGTTTTAAACTTAGAATACCAAACAGTCGTTTGGAACCGACTATCGCTCAGTAACAACTTTTTTCGTAGGAAACAGAAACTCAGAATAAGCCCCCTGCTTACGCGATGCATGCTAGTTATAGGACTAAACATTGGAAACGTAATTTCTCATAAATGTATGTATGTGGGACAGTTTCCAGCCAAGTAGGCCCTTGAAAATAGTGTTTAAAATAATTTCTTTTAAAATTATAGGTAAAGGGTTGTTGTTAAATTATGATTCTTTGCTAACTAGTAAAGGGTTATTGAAAATTTTAATATATATAGAAATGATCCTTTATAAGCTTAAAATAATAATAATGGCTACTCCTTACTTGCATTAGATTACTATGTTGTCATGTTTTGTGAACAATTCGTACATACATGTCCTTAAATCGTAGCATTCAAATAATACCTCTTGGTTCCTTATCTTATATCTACTGAATTTTCCATAGGAATCTCCTCCTGTGTTTGGACATTTAAGTTCCTTAAATCTTGTAAGTATAGTAACCGACTTACATCCTCTTGTAAGTATAGTTACCACTTACGTAATCTAGTTAGTATAGTTACCTACTTACATCCTCTAGGTAGTAGAGTTACCGCCTTAAATCCACTAGTAAGTATAGTTACCTGCTTTCATCCTTTTGTAAATATAGTTACCGACTTACATCCTCTTGTAAGTATAGTACAGTTATTGACTTACATCAACTAGTAAGTACAGTTGGCAACTTACATCCTCTAGTAATTATAGTAACCGGCTTACATCCACTAGTAAGTATACTTACCAACTTATATCCACTAGTAAGTATAGTTACCAACTTACATCCTCTAGTAAGCATAGTTACCAACTTACATCCACTAGTAAGTATAGTTACCTACTTACATCGTCTTGTAAGTATAGTTACCGATAGTAAGGAAATTAAGAGTTTGAATGGATACATTCACAGCGCTACTCTACATGCTGTACTGAGTTCAACGTACCTGTAAATCAACCATTCAAGTTGTAATGTTGTATTGAAATATGGTAGATGTACAATAATAAAATAATACTTCGTAGAACTACAAAATAAGTCCTTAAAAGGCTCAAAATTTAATTGAAAACATTAGTTGTTCTTCATAAATTACTTTCTCTTGGGCAGCTGAGTTACCTAAGATACTTATTACATAAGTGAAACATTTGTTTGATAAACATTTTTATAACTGTAAAGAAAATTTCTAAGTGTTTGAGTCTTGTAGCTTGTTCTACAGCAAAGGAAATCTTGAATTGCTCTTCTTTAGAAACAAAAATTTTTCTCTTCTGGTATTTCTTCGAGAACATTTTTATTGCATATATTTAAAAAAAAACACTTTTTTTTTAAAATGCCAATGTCGTAAATAACTACGAGTACATTTACCAAAATATTTACCACTAGTTACACTATAATGGTTACTATTACCGTATACTATAAAATTTTGATTTTTGTGAAAAATAAAAACCATTCACGTGGTCTATATATATATATATATATATATATATATATATATATATATATATATATATATATATATATAAATCCATTGTCCCAATTGAACTCGTGTTTTGGTCGTGTTTTTTTCTAGTGTAAATGGCACAAGTCACTTACCTCCAGTACACTAAACTGGAGTCAGTAAGGTCCAGCACGTATCTCTAACAAGAATAGTCTGACAGGAATGTTGTAGAATCAATGACGTTGGAACTCGAACTATAACTCTAAGACGAGCGCTTTTGTGTTTGAGCCAATGATGCTTTCCCAACACCATGTTACCAGCAACACACATAGCCTTAACCTGCCTTTCCATAGTAGGGAACTTCTTGCAATCGTTGTGTGGAGTTGTTTCTCTTTGTTATCTAATACTGTGTTTAAGATCAGTTCGTTTGCTAGCGTACAGTTCTCGTAAACATATTTTGCTCTTGCGACAAGTCTTGTAAACCAAACCGACTATTTTTGTTCAAGGATGTGGACAACTTAGTACGTATATAGTTACTCATCATCGCTGGCCTTTTTCTGTACTTTGAAATATTTCTGCGATCTTATAATATCATTTAATATCATATCAACCCTAGTCATCATTAACTCAATCGATACATGTCTCAGTAAGTTTACATTTATCACCTTTAATCCTATGTTAACTACTATAGAGCTAGAGTTAGTAATTTGCAAGCGTGGATTCCCAATGCTTACTACCAGAGTCGCTCACTTATACACATTTCTTCCCTGTAAACAGGTCTCTACCCGTCCTCGTAATTTAGAAGGCCAGTTGTTTAAATCATCTCAATCAGAGCATGCGTATACGTTATACTGCTTACCTTCATATTAGAAATAAGAATTTCGTTCCGAAATAAACATTTGATCATCATTCGAGGAAGAACAATATTGCTATAATCCAGTGACGGAATACGAACATGCTACAAATATTAATTTCAATGGGAACTACACAGATGTATTATGAAGTATAGTTAATAATTTTAAAGAAAAATTATGACATTCTGTTACTTGAAAATATCTAATAACTCCTTGAGAATATAGTTGTGTGGTAGTGTGTTGCTGATTATTACATGTTGACAGAAATACGAGTATTAGCAAACACTTTAGCAGCAAGGTCAACCGATGAAACTGTTCAAGGATGTTTTATTCCTTAAAACGAGTATTTCATGCTCTGTCCGAACTTTCGCAATATATTTACAGTACACGCCCATCTTAACATACTTCATGTGGTACTATGGACACATGGGAAGGATAAGTTTGCCTGGAAAGATTTCATCAGGAACGAACAGAATATCTTAGGGGGTGTAGGGGGGATGACGAATAAACTCTTGATAATATGTAAAAAATAAACTCTCATTGAATGTATTTGAAAA
This sequence comes from Medauroidea extradentata, assembly GCA_003012365.1. Classification (NCBI taxonomy): domain Eukaryota; kingdom Metazoa; phylum Arthropoda; class Insecta; order Phasmatodea; family Phasmatidae; genus Medauroidea; species Medauroidea extradentata. The sequence continues at coordinate 77,673 of PNEQ01011380.1, read as the reverse complement.
CAAATCGTAGTACTTTTAAGGAAAAGGAAAAATATTTAGGCTATTATTTAGGTCACTATTGTTAGGGTTGGTAAACACCTTTTCTGTATGCTAGCAGTAATTAATCATATTCCGCGAAATATTTAGATAACTGTGAGTTATATTCGCGTACTAATGTTGAGGTGTTTATCATTTAATAACTATTGCCTTTGAACCAGTTTATTGAGCGAAAAATACAAAGTAACAGATCTAGTTCACACATGACACGTGATTATTATTTTAAAATACAGTTACCAAAAATAAATACTAAAGTTATGACGTGCCGTTTTCGTTTGACCACAAAACAAGAAAGAACACACTTTATCTCGGATATTAGCCGCTGTGACAACCAGTGCAGGCTCCAGCAGACGAACAGGCGACGGAATAAAATAAATGCACGATCATAAGAGACTTTGGTCAGCGCTTAACGTCGAGGTATTCAGCGTTGGTGAGGGGTAATGTGATGTGAGTATGGATGGGCGGGGGAAATAGGAGATCACAAAAATAAATACATCTAGGCAGTATTCTGCTAAACAATAAATAACACATCTTGCATAGGACATATTTTCGAATCATTAAAGTCTTGGCAAGAACTAAGCTATTCGTTGTTTACAGGAGAACTCAACGCTTGCAGAAAAGAACTTAATGAAATTTGGCGGACTTTGTTTCTGTGATTAAATGACGGAAAAGAAATTAAAACGCAAATTTAAGGAATTTTCAATTACTTTCTATATTTGTAGTTATTTACTTTTGGACGGACATCAAGAAGTACACGTTTATGAATTACTTGTTTAAATATTGTCTACTTATAGGCTCTAGAATCAATAAGTAAGTTACTGACTCGCCGGAACACGTAATTGAAGCGAGAACTGCAGAGGTGGGAACTGGCAAGTTATATTACTGCTAAGTTAATACAGAGACATACAGACTGTCTATACTTGTACATGACTGTTTATAGTAGGTAGACGAAATCGTTCCACTGGCGTTGTGTAACCCCAATTATCAATACATACAAACAACGTCGTAGTTGACAGAATCGTAATTTGTATCGTTGTTTGAATAACCAGCGAAATGCAATTGAAATCTCACGTTTTGAGCATTATACACTTTTATAGTAATAAGCGGTAGAAAATTATCGTAACCATTCTTGCCTGTAACATTTAAAATGCCACAGACGTGTATAACGGTTCTACAAAAGATCATAATTATGAATAAAGAAACAGGAGACTCATTTCAATATGAAGTAAAATTCAAGTGCTCATTGCCGAAAAGAAATAATACTTCCGTGTGAATGGTCCTGGACCTCTATGTAAAACGAAATTGGCGTGAAGAAGCCAGCTCGTATTAATTGGACCTCTCTTACAACGCCGGCTCATTAAAAATGTTCTCGGCTTCGAATAATGTAATTTTTACAAGCTAAGGACTAGGAGCCTCTCCTCACCTTGCCAAGGCTCGGTTATAACTGCTAGGGCTGTGTGGGCGGGAGAGGGTGTGTGGTTCGCAGCAAGCTATCGCCAACAAATGACGGCGGGCTGAGCCTTCCTTCTCCGCTCTCAGCCAGCCCAGACTTCTGCCATATTAGAATTCCTAAGTGGATTCTTGGCGTTTTATCCGCATTTTTCAATAAGGCGCCGTTTATCTCGGAGTTTCTCGCTACCCTTCAAACCAACCCTCGTCCGCAGTTTCCGTCCTCCGAGAATAAATTAAATAACTACCCCTCCTCCCCTTCCCGTGACAACAATGTCCGCGTGGGAGGAACGAACGTCTGGTCCTACCACTGTGTCTCCTGCAAGTGTGCTGTTGTTAGTTGTGAGTTCAACCATGGACATACGCCATCACAAGACTGTAATTTACAGGAAACCAACTAAGACACAAATCACACTAAGAAAACAAGACAGTTCAATTGTGATCAGAACCCAAAATAAATATACGTAATAAATCTTACAATCATTATATCAGATAATATATTACGGAAATAAAAATGTTGTAGGGCGTTTTCCCTGCAAAATTGTTTTGTAGTTAGCAATACAATTTTGATGACCACAATATTTCAGGGGTGACAGCAAAATATTTTAATAATGATCACAAAATAAATTTGGCAGGGTGAATATCCACAAAATATTTTGTAGCTGAACAAAATCTATTTTTTCCCCCGTAAACAACCTACCTGAAAAGGCGAGCAGGTCCAGAAACTTCACGACAAGCTCCCCTAAAGAAACTAAACGTGTTCATCTTCAGCGTCTTCGTCGTGTCGTCTAGTTTCTGAGGAATATGGCCTCTGTCCCTGGAATTGTCTGAAATGTGCTGCCACGAGTTCATTTCCAGTTGTCCTGGCTATTTGAGTTTTTTCAACTCTGTCTTGTTATATGTTTGTTTTTCTACATGTCAGTGTCTAACGAAGCCATATTTCATTTCCTAACCTGACGTCACTCTACATTAAAGTAATATTGGTAACATGCCCCTAGTTTCTTCCAACTCGCTCTCGCGTCCTAGTCGCCAGTTAGCTGAGCACGTTCATGACACGGGATACAACAGTGAAGATATTTTAGCCAGCATTTAACAGCCATGTCTTTAGCACTGCTCAGGGGTTATATGAAGTAAGTATGCAGCGGCGCCGGAATGAAGGGGCAAGATAAACGGGAGATCCCCGAGAAAACCCGCTGACCAGCGGCATCGTCCGGCATGATTCCCACCGGGAATTGAACCTAGATCGCCTTGGAAGGAGCACCGAGTATGTGATGAGAGTGTACAACCTAGCAGTTCCACAGCGTTAAGTCCATTGTGATATATATGTTATATAGGTCGACTCTTATTATCCTTTCTTCTTGTTTCTTTTAAAAACTACAAGTCTATCAGTGAGTTCCACGTAATGTTCGTAGTGTAAAACGTAATAACATTTTGATAAAATCCTAATTAGGTTATATAGACAGGAAACTGAAGTTGAAGCGAAGTAATTACAACAGCCCACAACAAAAATGTGTTTTAAGTAAAAATTACTACTTCTTGGGAATTAACGAAAATTCCACAATGTTGTACAAGAATAGTTTTTTTGGAAATCCGTTAAAAACTATTTATTGGTTACAGAATTGTGTGCATTTTAAATCTGCTGAATGTTTCAGCTGACGTGTGAAGTTCTCGGCGTGTTGACGGGGCTGTGAGGAACTTCACGAGTGGACCTTCATGTTTGTTACTCGACTGTACTTGCACGCAAATACTTGGCTTTAAACATTCGCAGTACGTTACCTGTTTGCTGCTATTATTTACTGTTTGTGAAGAACTAATCAGCTGTGGCTATTCGACCACAGTGTCTTAGTTAAGCAGTTAGCTCAACTCTGAAAATAATTGAATTATTTTTTCGCGACATTCAACTAGAGTAGAGTGAATAAAAGTGAGCTACCGCGTTTTGAATGTTATTATTTTAACATTGCCCACGTTGTACCGAAAAATATATTTACTCACAGTTTTGCTGTTCACGCCAGATATGCATAACGCCATCAAATAAGTAGTAAGAGTTTAAAACATACCATGCGTAATTGAAGTAATCATTCAGGGTGACTCCATAAACAATACAAGGATAGAGGAAGACGAGGGACGTATAGAGCAGCAACAGTACAGCGAGTTCTTATTAAGGCCACAATATATTCTCTCTTCCTATAAGTGTTTGGTTTCACAGATATACGTATTGTCTCGAGACTAACAATCAATGTGTATTTATTCGAGGCTCTATAAAGTCGAGGACTGATTCTGCAACGAAACACACATCATCTTGCTGGAGAATCTTACAAGTCAGATTATCTCACCGTAGTAAATCAAGGTGTTCATTGGTAACTAGCCTCAGCATGCGCTGCATAGGCCACAAAATGATGTTGTGTATCCCGTACTGCCCGTCTAACTCGTGTCGCTCTTATCCACCAATAATGTTTATTTATTTGGTAGAAACCTCTGCGAGCGCACGCACAACTCACCAACGAAACGTTCACGTTTATAAGACAGATTATTGACAAGTTCAATATCAACGTTCAGTCATCAACATTCAATTAAACAATTTTGAGGATTGATGAATAGTGAGAAAATTATCTTTATTTTCAAATTGTATAAGTTATTCAATAGTACTAATCTTTGACTTGTATGCATTTCTTCAAGAAGCACATCGTAATGCTAAGCGACTTATGCCTTCAAATAATACGGCCCGACGGACACTGGTACATGGGAAACAGTATTTGTAAACAGTGCATGGTTACACTTGGAGTGGCCACTGTTACGTTGATGAAGTCACGTGTTCTGACAACTTATCTGATAGTCACAGCTGTATTCATGAGCAGTGTGTGAGGACTTCATAAGTACACGTAAACTTCCACAATGCCGGCAATGTCATATCATAATAAGTGACGAACATAACGCGAATAAAACATAACTGCATGACTTGAAATGCTTATATTACTAACTAGACCAATCAGTGGTTGCCGATAATAAAACGGTGTCCTGTACCAAAATGTTCTGATCTGATGATATGTTGGCAGAACTGTGCGACGAGCATGAGGTTAATGTTCAATGCAGTGCTGCTGTGTGTTGTCCTGCAGTTACTTCTACCTTCTAGATGTCCTCGCCTGTGTGTAGTGAGCAGATATAGTAATTGGTACAAACTAAGTGGATCATATCCTGCACGTTACATCACATTACAGCCTCGCACTATCTACATAGACGACGCGCTTCTCTAGTGAGGGCACAGTTTTACAATTTTATTTGAAGTAAACGATACTTAAATTTAAATTATTTTTAAACTGGTTTCTGTTTCTGAATAAAATACGAAAAAAAAAAAACTATTATAAAAATTATGTAGTTTATACTACACAAAATTTCGTGTGTCGCTGAGAATAAAAATGATTGGAAGCCTATTTGAGAAAATGATTTCTATTTTAAAAAACTGTTTATAAAATGAACAATATTTATTTTTACGTTTGTAATAACCACAGAGAAAATATAAGCGACGTGAATATGAATAATAAAAGGCTTTCGAATAGCAAATACGTGTAGTTTTTTAAACATTTTTGAGTTGTGCAATTCTGCAAGTAGTTGTCCCAACAAATTATGTGTGTGTGTGTCAGTAACACAGTGCACAGTGGTAGTAAGCCTTACTGAACACAACGGCAGGCAGTCAGTAGTGAAGACAAATGCTACGCACACAACACTGCATACACAGCACAGGGTATTTAGTGACGGCCAGAAGCTAAGTATATTCGAAGCGTGCAAACAAGTGGAGTGGTACGAGATACAACACTATAGTACAGAGAGTATATGGAGTGAGGATAGCCGGCGGAACTGAGGGTGTATGAGGCACCTCAAGCAACTAGCATCACTTGAGTTGCTGGGTAGTGTTGGTGGTGAGTAACTTGCGGCTATCAGTTCACACCCCATTACACGGCCTGGCTAGCGGGGTTGCTCTCCAACAAAGATAATTATATCCCTCCCTCCCTTCCACAAGAACATATACAAACAAACAACGACCTCTCTTCCTGCGGCTCTCGTTAGCGCCAACTGGGGCACACCACTTCCTGCCTGTTTCCGCTCCAACAAAGTTCAGCTGGCGATACTCCCCCCTCCCCAGGCCCCTGCTACTTCAACCAGCGAGCACAGAGGTATTCATCATCATCATTGCTGAGCTGGCTTATTATCCTCTCAACAGTGGCTTCTCGGTGCTCGTACTTCTAGTTCTGTCTGACCAGTGTAAGCTGCTGTATGTGGCTTATGTCGAGCCGATCAGAGCCCTACAATATCTCTCTAACAGCTGCAGCAAATACCAACATACACACACAATTTACACCTAAAGTAATTGTTTACCATTGAGTATCCAAGAACTAATACACAACAGTATAATGTTTAGTCGGAAAGAACGCCATTAGCATGGGAACAGTTGTTCAGAGACATGTAAAATAGGAGCTGAATAGGCCATGACATCTTAACAAACTATAATTAATAGGAGTAAATCAATTATTTAAATTACTATACACAACTCTGTATTCAAAAGTGTTTCGTTCTTAACTACATTTACCCTGCAACAACGTAGTTAGACAATTTGCCTCACACCAAGGCGATCCGGGTTCGATCCCCGACAGGGTTGGTCCCCCGGGTTTAAGCACGTGGGAATCGTAATGAACGATGCCGCTGGTCGGCGGGTTTTCTCGGGGATCTCCCGTTTCTCCCGCTCATTCATTCCGTCGCTGCTCCATACTCACCTCATGTCACCGCTCACCAGCGCTGAAGACCTCGATGTTAAGCGTTGACTAATATATCTCTCTCACTCACTCACTCCGGATTCAATTCAGATGCATTATGATACGTATGCAGAGAGCAAAACACGACCGCCATCCGATCCCATACATTTGGAACATTGAGCCGCCTCTGTTGTTATGCAAGTATTTCTGTACGTATGGGCCTATATCGACCCGTAGTTGTGTATAAAGAACTGGAATGACATAGGAACCAACAATGGTCATGTCTGAACACACTTACACACGCCGTTACTGAGCATTAAGACAGTGCCAACATGTAGGCAACCCGTGTAGCACGTTCATAGTGACATTCTTCCAGGGTTCACTACCCACTAGCTGTGTACAACCCTGCATATGTAGCATCGTGCATCTGAATCAAGAGGTAGGGCCTATAGAAAGGTACGATACCAAGAGGACGACTGGAATACTAACATCCGTAAACCTCTCGCTCAGAGATATTCCGAAAATAAAATAATTTTCAAAGTAAAATGCGAATATTTTTGAAATTCAGTTATTATGTAGGCCTAGATATTAATATATTAAAAGTATAAAAATATCAGTTTTCAATTTTTGTAAATTTTACGGTTTCAAGCCCTTATTTTTCTAAAACAGTTTTTAATTTCTTACTCAAAAGTAAAGAAAACTACCGCATACTGCTGTATAAATAAACGTCCGCTAATATAATAGTCTACTCGGCAAAAAATCTCTTCGAGTTTTGATGAGTAGATCAGATTTGATTGACGACTGAGTGTTCCAGTCGACCGCTCGGCATCGTACCTTACCGTATCCCTTAATATGGAATGTCAATGTTTCATTGGCAGTGTGTGTATACATGCAATCACATCTATTTAGAATTTATATATATATATATATATGTATAACGTTCCTGTCTCTACCTATACACATTCTTTAACAATTTCAACTCCGGAGGAAATTATTTAGCGATTTGATAAAAAATTCGACGATCGAGACTATAATATAACTTAAATTATGTTTTTCTGAAGATATTTGCAAATCACAGAATTCGTTTACAGTAGGAAAAGTAGACATGTTTGTTAAAAACATAGCAAGATTAATTAAATTAGCGTTCACTAGTAAACATGCATTCAAATCATTTAGAGAATTGATAAATCGTACGGAAGGTATTTTTACCGTCAAAGTGAAAAAAATGCCTTAAAAAATGCTAATTATTGACTTGGTTATATTTGTGCACTAAAGACCATGTTATATGTTGTCAAGCAATTGTGTTTGCGTCATGAAATACGCATTATAACATTTTGTGCCTAAGTCTCGTAAATTATTAAGAAAACCATTATCTGACGCAGTCGCATTGCAAGTATAAAGAGACTCATCACTTTGTCTCAATAATATGAAATATGAATATATGCTGCAGTGTTTTAATGGATATATCATACATATGGACCGCTGACTCAAGTCTGTAATTGTGGTTTGGCTAGTACAGAAGTACATTGTTTCATGGGCCGAACACTTGCATTAAATTAATATATGCTACAAAGCAAGAAACCATGATGGACAATATATTAACATGTTTAAACAACTATATGTATTATATATATATATATATAAGAAAATACCGCAAAATAAAAACAAATCCAGCAATTTTAATGTCTTGATGAAATAATTAAGGAAAATGGAAGTAAAACGACAGTAGATGCCATAAAATGGAAACAGTATATCGTCTCATCCCAAAACATCTACAGCAAAAATGCGTCTCCAGATTCACACTATTCAGACATTGCAGAACAGTTACTAGCCAGAATGCCTAAATTGATACGAAACGTTAATATTGTAAACAGGATAGCAAACACGGAAAGCATTGAGAACAAGAAATGGAAAATTATAAGGAATGTTTAATGCCAGCATTTACATGTGAGCAACACAGACTGAGAAAAAACCAGACAGTTAACCAATTCACAGACATTCACTATGACGTCATAAAACGCCGCTTAAAATTCTACAGACATATCAAAAGAAAGAACTTTGGAAGTCTTACAAAGCAAATAGTTAAATACGATAAAAACTTAAGAGCAAAGCAGAAACAAAGGCTATGGAATAGATCGACGAAATAAAAAAAGTAAATCTGGAAGTGAGAGGAACTACAACAAAATATATCTAAGACAGGAATATCTTCAGATCCAGTATTTACAACAGAAAATTTAACTAAGAAGATAAACAACAATAAAGATCGGAACAACCTGGAATCAAGAGAGAAAAGAAGATCACGGCTAAGGGATGGAAGAAATATGAAGAAGGCAAATAAACGCTCATAAGTAGTTTACGTAGTATCTGGGCTTATTCGCAAACAATAATAATTCAGCATATTAGTACTACGATATTAAGAAGTTACGATGGACTTGATATGCACTTATTTGAGAGGTTAGAGTGGTTTACTGTTCATAGTATTGCTGACTGCGTGCAGGCAACAAGATTGGTGATGTTATTGAATGCAGCTGCTAATCATACTTAATAACGAACAATGAACTGACTATAGGACACAGGAAGGTAGTATTTGCTGTGTGAGTTGCAGGAAGCGTGTATGCAGGGGACAGTGGAGGTTCGAGGATAACCTCAGCTTCACTTGGTCAACGCCAACCAAGTATGAGGACATATGACAGACGTCTACCACAGCGCGACCCGAGCTTGGAATTCCAATATGTGCGGTCTGGAATGTTTCTGTTAGAAGGAAAAAAAGCAGCCGTGTTTTCTCCAGAGCGGAGTCAATATAGCCCTGGCGTGGCTGGAGGGTGAAGCCACAGTAGGCTGGTCTTCCGTTTGCTGGGACATTCCAATATGGCGGCGTGTTTGTGTGTGGGTAGGGGGAGGCGGGGTATGTGCCTGAGCACAAGAGCTAGGTCGAGTATATACACATACATCAAGTGTGCATCACTGCTAGCGAGGATGACAACATCTACATAACACAACATTGCCTCGTAAACTTCACACTACTGAGGTGTTGATGCAACATGTCAGTGTTGTTATCGCAGAACTACCACACAGATATCAGTTTCTAATTTCTGATACGATAGTGTTGCACTCGCAAATAAAGTTAACACAGCACATTCCTCAACTGCAACTATGTTAATTTAACAAGTGTACAGTAAACCAGTAAGATTAGTTACTACTGCTAAACACACCAAGTACTATTGTTGATATACACCAAATAATGTCCTCACAGATATCTTAGAATGAGACTAAGAAAAAACAAACTTCGGATAAGTAACGAATGTCATTGTTAAGACACCATGCTGTTTATAATCACTGTTCGTAAACCCTCCAACATAGATGTAAACGGCACTTCTAGACTGCCGTACCTCAAATGTAGTAACAGGTAGCAAAACTCAGAAACATGCTCTGACATTGCTACAGAATGTCCACTTATATAATGATATGGTCACCACTGTTAAGTCCCATAGAAAACATTTGATGGACTTCATATGTGCACGCTAGTTCAGCGCTTGGCTCGTTGTGTTGATGTGGCATTTAAAATGCGATTCAAGGACGCCCTTATGGCTTTGTCACTTCCGAGCCTCTAATGCGCAGTAGGCGGCGCTCTTAAGGAACGTTTCCTCTTCGTTTGGAGCGTCTTCTCAAAACGTTCAACGATTTAGTTTTTACAACCAGTAAATACAGTCATAACAATTCTAAAACTGTAACTAGAATAGTGATCTGCGGTTCAATAGTGTGTGTGTCAAAACGTCCGTCCAGTTTCTTCATATATGCATACACATTAACTACAACACTGATTTGTTAAAGTCGGTTAGGAAATATAAATAAAAAAGTACTTACTTTCGGACACAAGATACTATTTTTGTATTGTGTTTAAGCGAATATACGTATGTGTACAAAATGAAACTACGCATTTCCAACATTATTGAAATGCTTTAAATAGTGGTAGAAAGCAATCTAACAACAACATACAGTGTGTACTGACTGTGTGTGAGGTGGTGTGTGGTGCAATGTTGGCAACACTTCCTGCTGGTGCTCTATACATGCCAATGAGTGGATCAGCTGCACGTGATCTGCCCTTGTAATCACCACACACGCAGCTAATTAGCAAACACCACGCGTTTAGTGGGTCAGTGGGAGTAGGGAGGGGGGAGGGTTGAAGAGTTCACTTTCGCAAACACGCTGCACAACCTGGCCTAGTGTAAAAAGTCGCACGTTGCTGCTGTAGTAGCCATGAGCCTCTCAAGCCTGATTGATTATTGCCTCCAACACTCATGTTGCCAACATTCTCTCGCTTCTTATACTGCATATATATTTGTTAACAAGCCTAAACATCGAACAAAGGTCGTGCGTGTGTATGTTCGCGCGCTGTTGTTTGTTGCGGTTTTGAGATTTTTAAACCATTGTCTGAAATATCTACCTCCCCACAAAAAACGCACCGTTATTACGTAAAAATTAGTCACAAAACTTAACTTTAGGAATTCTAGAACAGAAGCCCTAATTCATATTATATATGTGTGTGCGTGTATATGTACATATACATGTGTGTGTGTTTAGGTGTGTGCGTGTGTGAGTGCGTGAGTGCATGTGTATTTCTATTCTTGTTTTAAATACGCAATGAATCTTTGAACTTTGAAAGGTCACTGTTATTTATTTATTAATTTTGTGTAAAATTGCCCAAATATGTTGCTGCTGTTTTCCATTTTCTAAATTTCCTGGAATACTGTATTATGAACCCTGGAATTCCAAAATGATCTTTACAACTTTGACTGCTAATATAAACAAACAAAAACTAAAAAAGATAGAAAGGTGAGGTTTGCACCACAATGTTCCTGCACACCTGAAGTTTCATTTAGTGTTTGTTTGTGCAGGTTAGTCATTGTCGAAAATGGCCACCCCCAGCAGATGGCACAGTGTGTCGAGTGGTTTATAGAAACCAGATCCGACACCCAAGTTCAGCGGAAGTTCCGGACACACTACAGAGACACGCCACCATCACGTCCGACTATCAGAGCGTGGTACAGGAGGTTCAAGGCAACTGGAAGTGTCTTGAAGAGGTCTAGTTCAGGACGACCAAGCACCAGTGATGCAGATGTGGAACCGGTGCAACAGGCATTCATCCGGAGTCCCTCCACATCAATCCGTTGTGCTTCTCGACAGTTGCAGCTACCAACAACCACGGTGCACAGGCTGCTGCACAAGAGACGGAAGCTGCATGCCTACAAGGTGCAACTTCTGCATGCACTTCAACCTAATGACAGGCCAAAACATAATTCGTTTGCAGTTGACATTCTGAGTCGCATTGATGACGACCCAGACTTTCTGAATATGTAATGTTCACGGACGAAGCTTGTTTTCATGTGTCCGGGAAGGTTAACCGCCACAATGTGAGGATATGGGGCTCCCACTTTAGCATGGATATGATACGAGACAGTCCGAGGTGAACGTCTGGTATGGTTTATTACATGATCGTGTGATAGGGCTCCTTTACTTTGCAGTAGCCTCAATAACCTCGGCTGTTACCTGGACATGTTGGAACAGTTTGCAAGCTGACATCGTGCTGCAGCAGGATGGTGCTCCTCCTCACTGGGGCTTAGGGCTGCTTTGGACGACAAATGTCCATGTCACTGGGTTGGTAGAGGAGGAGCCCTCCCCTCGCCAAGGTCTCCAGACATCACCCCACTTACGGGGCTTTGTGAAGGGTGTGGTCTACCACACTCCAGTGCGGGACCTGAGGGAACTGCGAGTACTCATAACAGCAACAATTTAACATATTAACGCAGACTTGCCAGGCCGGACCTGGCCGGAACTGGAATATCGCCTAGATATCCTGCGTGCAACAGATGGTGCTCACATTGAACTTTATTAAATGAGTACTAAAACTTCAGGTGTGCATGAACATTTAGGCGTAAATCGCACCTTTCTATGTTTTTTAGATTTTTTTATATTAACAGTCAAAGTTGTAAAGATCATTTTGGAAAATCCAGTATAACCCTGAACCAGTAAAATTAGTTATACAATATCTGGTAATACGAACAATGCACAGAATGTATCCGTAGTATAAACAGGCGTGTCTGATATGTTCAGCTGACCAGGAACCAATGATATCGAACCACAAAAATTAAAAATACTGTATTGAAAATTTGGTACACTTCAGTTCGTCCGGTCACATGCCAGCACATCAGACTGTGTTGGATACCTTAATGCCGGTTACATGAACATGTCGCTGAAATAAGCTCCAGTGTTAAGTATGTAGGTGATTTTGACAGATTATAAACTTATCTAAATATTCTTGTATAAATTCCAATCTATTAATGAGTAAGTATTACACCTGTCCATTTTAAACAATTTCGGCACTACAGTTGTACCTACACTTCAAGAACAGCAACCAGGTTACTCAACTGTGTATCTTACCGATAAATGTTGAACAAATTAGACATTTTACTTTGTAAAGTAATTCATAACGTATTTTTTGTACTAAAACAACTAATTCTTGAAATCAAAGTGAAACTATAAAAATGCCTATTTTTGGACACAAAATTATATATAGGTGGTTGGAGACAAGGTGAGCGCTCCGAAAAGCCCTGCTTGAGTTCTACTTTCATCCAGTTCGTATCTCTCTGCGCGTAACGGCTGACGTCAGGACAAGCCTAACCTCTCTGGACACGTCGCTTGATGTTTGCGCGTGTGAGGTAAACTGTGAAGTCGGTAGGTATAGTTTGATAAAAAAGTAAATTAATTATATAAAATACAATTACGTTGATTTCGGTTCATTTTTCTCTGTATTGTTGTGTTTAAATACAAAAATTCACGGAACTGATTGCTTAATTTCGCTGCCAACCTTACAAGCAGTAAGGGACTATACTGTTAATATTACATTATATGCAGTAATGATTCGTGACGTTTTTCAAAGGTTCAATTTTTAATGCTTGCTTTGAAACGAGTACTGACATATTTTAGTCAGCGCTTAGCAACGAGGTCTTCAGCGCTGGTGAGGTGTGACATGAGGTGAGTACGGAGTGGCGCTGGAATGAAGTAGCGGGGGAAACGAGAGAGAATTTTTCGACCAACGGCATCGTCCGACACGAATCCCTCTTGCGAAATTCCAGGTACTAACCCCACCGGGAATCGAACCCAAGTCGCCTTGGTGGAAGGAGAATGGTCCGACCATTCGGCCACCGCAGCACCTCGTTTGTTTTGAAGCTCTTGTGTTACCTCGGACGTGACTATTTCATATGAATACATAAGATAAACAGTTCATTCACAAGATAGGAGTTCACATCTAACAACTGATAACTATCTGTGTTTGTTTTAGTGAATGTCGATCGTAATTTTCGAACAGTATATAGAATATTACTATTTTATAACTTCAATCCAAAAAGAAAACACATTTGGAGCTGATATTATTTCATTTACTATCAATGAAGTGCCAATCAGTATGCTGTAGTGTTTATTTAAACCACAAGAATGCATTCCGCTGACATTTATTTTCTGTTGTATGATGAGAAAATATTTTATCTGCTACAATACGTATATTGAGAGCTGGCGAATTCAGTCTGATAAGTCAACAGAATCTCCCTATCAAAACGTTTGATATAGCAACTGAATGTATTTGATTTGACTTGCAGAATATAAACAAATATTTCGCTCGGAGACAGCACACACGCATGCGTACATATACACAAGCACAATACTCTCTCTCCCTGTCTCTGTAAAATCATTTGTTCATCAGCTGCTCTCCGAGTGGAATCTACGTATAAGTGATTTAGTATTCATCTCACTTCTAAAGTCATTTAGGGTGTTTTGAAATAACCTACGATTTAATCGCACTTTGAATTAAAGGCGGTTTTAATGACATCAGTATACAATGCAGTACTGTGTTTGTTTTGACAAAAGAGAAAATAATATACACATTTTTATTCGTAACAGTTCTTGTATTACGCTTACAGCTAACGTCCTTTTATTTTTGCGAGTTATGTATTTTTCTGCTTTGGGGTTTCATTGGTTTGTAGATAGGTTTTTATTCAAGGCAACACCCGAAACTCTATGCGATAGTCCATCAAACACTATGCCCTCACACGAACGAATATTTCAGTCCGCATCTCTCGAAAACACATCGGCAGCCAGGCACTTTGTTAAACTTGAACCAATGTAAGCCGGAGTGAGGATCAGCTATTTACCTGCGATATCTGAGATATGTTCAACAAGCGCTTGTCACTGTGTTTAAGGATGAGTTACGTGTACATTCCCGCATAGATGATAGCGGTGATAAACTGCGTCATAGTAAACAATGTATGAGGAATGCGTTTTAAAATCAACTGTGTTCCAGCGTGTGATACGTAAGGAAGTAATTATTACTGTGTCATTAAAAAGTTGAAAACTATTCATTATGCTGTAACATTATTATATTAGTAACGTATTTGTTAAGTAAAAGACGAAGTTATCAATGGAATGTCGGCCACATTGTCTGCTATTGAGAGCAGTTTGCGTTTGCGAGTCGGATAGGATAGGTCACGACTTCGCGTAACTTTGAGTGAGCTTGTGACGCTCAAACAACACGCAAATTATTTAAGAATATTGCTTGCAGCAAACATGTAGAATGCAGTGTGCATCTTCCTCGCAAATATTACTACGAATATCACCTTGAATGGTAGGACATAATGTTGTGTTGCTGGCTGGTCGCGGCATGTTAGAGCTGAGAGAAGGGGCAATATCGTGGCTTCAGGGGAGATGCAGGCCTGTTTACAGTCCAGCCACAGACTATGAAGCCACTAAGACAACAATCAATATACAACACAGTCCGGGGAGCAGTTAATACTAATACGAGCCGCACATACAACCACAGTAAAGTATTCCACACTTTGTCTGCTGTGTATTCTCACAAACTGCGCCAGCGAGGAGAGCCAACACTGGGGTGGGCGGGCCACAGAGATAGCTGAGGTAGGAAGGTGGAGCAGGAAGAGGATCCAAAGAGGATTATAGCGGGCGGCCAGGAGGTGGGCTTCCGTCAAGGAGACGGTGGACGACGGTAAAAGCCTCAAGTCAGGACCACTGGAGCGCGAGAAGAAAGGGGAGAGAAAAAGACAGGGTTAAGGGAGGCGAACACAGGCGCATTCTGCCGGCCATGCATCGACAAAGACCCGGGCTACGTCCAACCAGCCACTTCCGCCAGTAGACTGCAGTCCGGTCTTGATTTATTGGAAATATACAGAGAATCCATAGGATTGCTTTCATCTCGCAACCCTAGCCCTCAGCCAAACTGGCCAGTCACTCCTCTAGCCGGCCTTTGCCTTACTACATTCCTTCACATATACATACGCCGTGGCCCTTCAGAAGATACGCCACAAACAAGCCCTCTGATGTACGTTGACTGGAGAACTTCACAGAAATTAACCAGCAAACATATCCAGCCATGCGCTTCAGTGACTCTTTGCTGGCCTTCTGTGCGTGGCAAGTTTCTAAATACGTGAATTGTGACACGTAGTTCATAAACTTGGAGGGGGGAAGGGGAAAATACACTAATGGAAATTCAGCACTGAAGTTTAGATTTCATAATTATTTTACCTTACAGCAGAGTTAAAATCCCGTCATTTTTTTCAAGTTCTTGACACAGTGGATACATATTATGTTACAGGTACTTTCACAACAAAGTATTTTACATATCCGTTTTACTTGCGGAAGAAAATTACAGATATCAATAAATGTGAAGTGTTGTCTAGTTTAAGTGTAAATTAAAGAAGCGTTACGTGTCAACAGTAGCTTCACCAGGGTGGCCACTCATTGCAACAATGAAAATTCCCTGATTTTTCCCTGATTTCCCTGATAGAAAACCAAAAATTTCCCTGATTTTTGCAAGTATGAAAACAACATTTCGACATTTTATTCAACACATTTTCCAATAAAGATAAATATTTTACGTTCTTTCTGAAACTATAGTCAGTGAACTTGACAAAACATTCAGCATAAATAACAATGAACTTGACAATGGAGTATAATAATACACCTACATAATGGTAATTTTTTCAATAAAAATGTTATAATGCTCTCAAAACTCCATTATATTCATTCCTATAGTTTTTGTGGAAGCTCAAAAAGAACGAGGCAAGAAAATTCCCTGAAATGTCTCAGATGAACCAAAAATTCCCTGACATTTCCCTGATATTTCCAGGTGATCACAATTTCCCTGATAATTCCAGGTTTTCCAGGTGGGTGGCCACCCTGTAAGTTGTCAAATATAACTTTGTTGAACCTAGCCGAGTATATTGGCTGAACAAAGTTACATCAGCAGATGCATGTAGTTTTGTTCAGTTAATGACCTTAGTTAAAAAAAGCTGACTGTCCTGAAAAACAGTTAGGTTCCACTCATCGCTCAGCGCCGTTTAAAAGTAAACTGCAGACTGAAACTTCACTAATGTATATAGGTTTCACATAAGTGATATAACTAAAATATTCCGTTTTTTACTGATGAATATATCCCTCATTCGCGCATGAAAACCTCTTAGTAGTTTTTAAGGAGTGTTTACTAAGATATTTTATTGAACATCAAGGTGTTTTGTTCTCGAGGGATGAGATATGTATGTTATGTTACTGCACTGCCCCGGAAATACAGAACATATGTACATAAAGTAATTGGATATGGATTTTAAAAATGCAGTAGGACACTACACGTCTATACCGAATTATTCATAGCTCGACGTACTAACTTCTGACATACGATCTACTGAATGCTTTATTTTTCTTGATGTGTAACCCTACACTTATTTTCTCTTGATGCGTAACCTTAAACATCAGAAATATCACCAAATCCAGTGTAAAGTGCCAACAAGGTAATTTGGGTTTCGTACCGGTTTTGCGTCTCCCAGTGTATTGGGTAAATTAAAAAATTATTAAAGAACGCCATTCTAGAACTGAAAACATGGTAGAATTTAAAATTGCAAACGCAAATTGTTAGCAAGAGAGCGAATTCATTAGAGGCCGAATGTTAGTGATTAGCATTTATGGTGAAAGCTGATCTACGAGTTCACAGAATATCAAACACACCTTTGGAAGGATGACTTACCATTATTTGTATGTCATTAAATTATGAGTTCATTTAAATAGATCTTTAAGAGGAACTTCATTGCGAACTACAAATTTCGACAAAAGTGTGGATGTGCACATAACATTCTGAAAATACTGGTAAATATGTAGGCCTATATATTTTCTGGTAGAGGTTCTATTCATGTATTGTAAAACTGTTAACATACCAAAAGGTATTTTAAATATATTAATAACGGAATTTTTAAGTTAGATCGTGTTACCTGAAATTACAATACAAATAATTTTGAAGATGAACCTGTAGTCCAGATGTAAGTTTGTGACAGTTCCAGATGACATTCTCTCTGGAAGACATGGCGTGTATCTCAGGGTGTTCCATTGAGACTGAAGTGAGAGAGTTCGACTTTCAAACAAATGTAACTTAAAACGGAACAAATGAGTTTCTCTTGACGGTGGGTGTAACATTCCACAGCAGGTTCATAACATACTTGGATCTTCTGAGCAAGAGGGTACTTCAGAAATGATACTTACTGTGCGCGACATTACTTATGAGAGATGCCATAGGAGAAGAGTTGTTAGAAATAAACGGAAAAAAACACTTGTTGGAGGAAGCAGGAGGAAGGGGTGGGGGGAGGTTGAATACCTTCACTTCACTAGAGCGCAGTTAGGCGCAGTTCTTCAAGGCATAGGAACATTCCCGCGTGACACGTCAATTTGTTCTCTCTCTCTCTCTCTTTAGACTACAAACTCGGCGTGCTATATACAGAATGTATCAGTACCGTGGTCACAATATTTCAGGAGTGATAGAGTGCACCTAGACTATGGGTGATCACATAGCAATACATGGTTGGAAACACTTTCCTTGCTCGGTAGTGACGACACAAAATACAAGAACAAGAGGTGAAAACATGGTTATTATTATTAATACAGTAAAAAGAAACTAAGGGAAAAGAAAATAAAGCTGCATCGATCGACATCACCAGCCAAAGATTCTTACCAGTATTTTTGCTATATTAGTATCAATAAACATGTTTTCTACTCTTGTGTGTGTCCATTCTTTCTGGTGTTTTGTGTCGTCAATACCGCGCCCGGAAAGTGTTTCCGAGCATACATTGCTATGTGGTTTCCCATCGTCTGGGTTTAGACTATCTCTCCTGAAAGTTTGTAACCGTCGTACTTATACACTCAGCACATTCCCGCCACGTCTATGTACCTATGTTCGACAAGCCGGTCTGGTACCTGAGCGCAGCAGCGTATGCTCACACAACATTATTATATATATTTGTATGATCAATACAGGCATTTATTGACAAGTCTGCTTAGTTCGTGCCACGAGCGTAATGGTAAAGTTTACGGGATTCGTTGTTCTCATGTCTGATATATACCAGGTTTCCGTCATTATTAATTATTTTTTACTTATAATAGACACGATAAAGTAAGAGTGTCATCTGCTAACACGATAATACAGAAGTTTTATATCTGGGGCTGTTTAACTTTGTATATTGCGGGTACAGCAACGAACTGTGACACATGAATCTTGTCAACACTTCACATTCTCTGCTACGTCCTTATAGCGTCCGACATTTGCCTCGTTCTGTACAACACGTTTGTACATGGTTAAACTATAACTGTCTCATTTTTTCTTTGTTATTTACTGTACGAAAACAGAACATTTTATTTCCAATATCTTACATCAAACGTCAGAGAGTAAAGAGGAGGGTTAAATCAAACAATTTAAAACAAAATTGTACATTATTGTTATTTGAACGTAGTCCATCAGATGTGTAGGAAAATACAGCACAAGTAGAAAAGTTGTCAAACTATACAACTTACTGCGTAGTTCAATTAAATGGAATATATTTAAGAATGTTAGAACAAACGGGTCCCTATTTACGTGATTCCTAAAATATTATTTTAAAAATATAAAATGTAGCAGAAAACGTGAAACCGTTGAACTGAATATTTTATTGTTTTTACTAAAAAGCGTGGTTTTTCCAAGTCAATTTTGTAAATTTTATCAGTCGTTGACTTAAAGAAATTTATTTAAACTCGATAATTAGACAAAGTTATAATTTTTTTGCTTAGAAATACACTATATAATGAAACAATTCCCAATGCATATATGTGACTGTTTTACTATATCATGTACCAGTTAGGAATTTAAATACATCACATTCTATAAAAACAGCGTGTGTAGGTGACTGTGTACGCTCCGTGGTATTCCTAACAGTCCCCGAGTCATATACAACATCTGCTACTATACGAGTTCTTGTACTGGCTAACAACACAGGTTCACTATGAGCTATAAGGAGCATGCTACCACGCTACAATGATTCGAATAAAATCAATTTTCAGCCATTCTAAGAGCGCCAATAAGCGCGCTGTATTTGAACTATTCTGGAATCGTTGTTTGGATTGTGTCTTAGTTTCGTAGATAAACGTATTGCAAAGTATTTGAACAGTTTTACGTAAGAAAGTACATGTGTGACGCGTTAAAACATTACTCGTACATCAGGTACACATCTCATCTGTAGGAAGTACGACACCGCGATAATATACTCAACAATCATCTATATACCATGCCATCCATCGTAAGTTCTTACAAGTTTCCAAGGTATGTGTCATGGACTATAGAGTTACAAATAATAAAATAATTTCGAAACCAGCAGAACATATTTTCATTGCTACTACTAATAATTATAATGTTACCATACATAGTTGTTTTAATAACATCAGTCACTGTTCAGTGCTGGCGTACAGAGTGCACATGGGAGTATTTGTTACAAGACGTGGGTTGTTCTCACAGAGTATAGAGCGTGTAGAGTGTGACTGTGTCAAGGTCGCAGTAACTTGGCACACGCCAAGCCTCTCCTAGCCACACAATCACCAAGGGCGCCCGTGCATCTTCTCCGCGGGTCAAGGTCGACCTTATGTGCACACCTACATTACATTCTCTAGCACGTAACACTGATCCGTGTGTGCGACCTTACAATGTGACAGCGATCATCCGTGGGCCAGAACTCTTCATCTACAAGTATGGTCTGTTATCACAGAACCACACCGAGGCGAAAACTGTGACAGAGTTTATATCTGCCGCTGTTCCTGCCTGTTAGAGAACAGTGGGTTAATTCACGCAATAAGCTGCGAATAAAAGAAAATGACATTTCTGTATCTTAATCGTGAATGCATTCTTCAAATTCTACTTTAAACGCCGTTAGACGCACATTTATTTAAACATATACATGGAAATACAGAACCGAACAATCGTACAGTGGATCGTTTCGTTTGTTCCGCTGCAGAAACCCACGCACCGACAAGCCAGCCGAGAACAAAAGTGTGTTTCATAAGAACAGCGTGGTTTGAAGAAAAAAAGCATGTGCATGTTTATTGTTTACTTCCGAAGATGTTCTCCAAGTACTTTAGTAAACATTTGTAGTATATTGAATTTTCCAACTATATTGCAACGAGAATATACTCAAGTTTAAAGGTTGAGATCAGTGCGTGATTTCGTCTATGGGCGGTGCAGCAACAAAGCAGATATTTCTAGCCTTGCCACGATGATCTCATGTGTGTGCTTGTTCGCGTTCACAAAGTCGCACGCCACTTGTATTACACATAATATACACGATTAAGATGTTAAGTGAAGTGAAGCTTACATTTGGCAAGATAATATGTCGCATTACTCGTACGCATAATTGAGCATCTACTCTCAGTGGCCGCCATATCTGTTGTTGTTTCTGTCGCTTACTTAAACTGTACTTAGCGTAGTAATATTATACGTGGAGAATGATTCGTGTGTTGACAATAACTACAATATTTAGAAACAACACTTAGGCGAGAGAAACTAAGCGTTGGTTTGAACATCAAGTCAGTGATACTCATCAAATTAAAAAAAAAAATTAGTAAACAAATCGACATAAAAAGGCAGCGGAGAACATTTGCACCATCGTGGAACATAAACACGTCTACACTGCTACCACCAGCAAACGTCACCCTCACTAGCTCGCGTCACTGCTGCCAACATTATCACGTGTACTCTTGAAAAATGTGGTTTCTCACAAGACTTCCCGCGACAGAAAAGCTAAATTCTTCAACCATATTGATAACATTTGATTAAATATTATAATGTCAGGGTAGAAGCATTGTATTAATGTTGATACGTAACAGTGCTTATGAGTTATTGATTGTGTAATTGTAACAATATATATTGCACTTATGTGTCAGACATTGCACGTGTTTTAATTTGTCTTGTAAGAGCAAAATAAAATAATTCACAATGTACGAGTGTTGTAATTCCAGAATTTAGAACACTGAAAAAAAAAAATTGATCAACCGGTTAACGAAAATAATTGTGGTTGAAACGACAACTGGCTGAAGAGTAATTGTCACGAACAGCATTTTAAAGACAAATTATCTCTTTTTTTTTTTGGCTGCAATGGCCTTTCCTCTCAGGTGCTTATACATGTTTGAAATATGCATAGCTTCCAAGTTTTCGTAAGACTTCTCTTTACAGGACTCGAATGGTTTCTTCAATTTAAATAGTTGTGACAAATCAAGGTATAATATATACTCGCGCAAAATTAACGAACATTATGAATACTGTTTTATTTCTGTGACCTTTAAAATAAATTATATTTAGGTTCTCTATAAATGTTCAAGAGGCAAAAATAAACAGCGAACTGACTGGGTTATAAAAAATTGCGACATCGTAAATTCATCTGAAGGAGCGCATTTATCTAAATAAAGCTATTGCTACTTAAAAACTTAAAATAAACGAAGAACCGTCATAATTTTAACACTACGCAAACACTTTCGTGATTAACTGTCGTTGCAGTGAAATATTGTAGATTGCATAGTAGTAGATAGTTTCTGCACCTCGCTGAGTAGTGACAGATGGTAACACTGAGGCTATACTAAACAAGCGAGTGTCGCAATAATGCGAATGTGTCGCTGGTATAAGCCTAACTCTTCACAACATGCAAGCACATCTCGTGTCGCGCCCACACAGTCTGGAGCTCTGAATGTCGCTACGACACGAGAGTTCGTTGGCAGCTAATGTTCCGCCTCGCTTTTAAAAAAAGGTAAACGTGACAAGAGCTGGAATGGTTATGTATGTGAATTATTCACGGCGATGTGGAAAGTAGAAATGGAACGTTCGTGGTGTGTGCGGAGGTATTTGGAAGGTGTGGAGTAGGATAAATGTAAGAGGAGGAAGGGGAACCAGAGAGGATGAACATAAACCAGAGAGAGTGGTCTGAGTAATCGCAGGGGTTGTTCGAGCCCTACTAGAACGTCTCAGTCACAGTTTTCACTTACAAATAAATTAATTACAATATTATTAAATAGGCCATGAAAAAATTGATTTAGCATGAATTAAATAATGCAGTTGACAAGTTTATGAAAAAAAAAAAAAAAGGCTTGAAAATTTTTCGGGATGCGAAAACCTAAGTAAAATATATTTAATTGCAGGAAAACATAGCGTTTAGGAAGAAATAAACATAATTAAAAATATTAAACACAAATTTTGCCGTAACATACAGTCACATTAAACTGCAAAATATATTCCGTACAGCAAACTTTTTCAGTTTGTGTACAGCACACTCTTATAAAAATTTTCAGCAACAATTAATACACTCGTAAAATAAAACCACTCTTATAAAATCAAGTGACCCTTCCAGCCACGAGAATAATAAAGAGTTTATAAAGGCTTTCTTTTTTAATTCCTGACTTACAAACAGTTGGCTCCATGGACACGGAGCGGAAAATATTTTATTCATTACATGCAAATGGTCGCTAGTTTCGAAGCAGAGTATTTTTGCAATTCAAATACATTCCATTAATTTAACACAGGAAGAACTCGGCAACAACGCACTCAACTACTAACAAGAACATTTTGCCAAGGGAAAGTGTCACCGTTATCTGCAGACGGAGATTGATTCCTTTGCAACGGCGTATTTTACGTGCGATATAACTTGGCGAAGTCTGCAGTCTCCCAATATAAACTCAATATCACTGCACATTGTAAACACGCAAGCCGTTACTACGTATGAATATGTATTCTGTCCTTCGTAACAAGCATTATTATTTATTCAGCAACAAGAATAGAAACATAGATATTTGTAAAGGGCTTACCATCGCTATGCCGCAGCCTTTCGTCTTGTAAATATAACTAAACATATCATGTATATGCTGTTCAGAATAAACCAAGCACAGCTTACAACTTTCTCTGATCCTTATGTCTCTATTTTTACTATTTTAATAATGAAAACTTCCATGTAACTCAAAACTAGTGTAAACATTTCATAACTCTCACTTACTTACTTCTATAGCCCGACTAAACACATATTTTTATTATTATAACTGTTGGGAAGCTCTCACTTTAAAGTAAACCACCAATACGCACATTCTATACTTCGCACTACCTACATAATACGACCGTGTTAAAAAAACTCCACCTTTATAGTGCATTCTGCAAGAAGTACGCTGAATTATCAGTATTTTAACAAAATGCATTTTTAATTTGACTGTAGAAGTTCCGTAATTCGCATAGTATTAACTGAAGCTAATACGTGCGTACATATTTCCTACCCACTTTTCCAAGAAGAATCACCTCCCGAAGCTTAGGATATATATTTTCCTTTCAACCTGTATGTGTCTGCATATACGTAGGTTGGTTTCCAAGATAGGATTAGTGATGTATGTTATCGCTAAGGGTGCCACTGACCGGCGTATGTAATACAGTATCTTTTTTACTCTCAAGCCATTCAACTGGCGTGCAGGACTTTGCTATTTTTTCTGGACCTTGCTGACGTCATTTAATTGGTAGGTAGTGTAGTGTTAAGTCCAACGCATGTTTCTATATCGAATATGGTTGGTATTTGTTCTTATAAAAATCAGCTCTAAGTATATTTGAGAGGCTCTAAAATAATGCATTTACCATAAAATGACGCTCCTTATAAGCATACTGATATTTTTGGAGACTCGGTGTAGACAGACTTGCCTCGAGCACGTAGGGCAGGTTTGTAACCAGGTAGGCAGCTACGTTAACAAGATTGAAGACAACATTAAATAATTTTACACAACAAAAATGTTAGAAACATTAAAAAAAAAACAGTAATTTCAATATTAAATTAATTTCTAGAACTCTTTTCGTGTAGCCTTGCGTTCAACAATATTATCTAAGCAATATTTTTGTAAAAATAATATATTTATACATATAATTATTACAAGGGCATTGAAACAATATTAATACCTTAGTTCTGAATTTATATGATAGAGAAAAATAAGGTAAACAATGTAATTGTGCAAGGTTGTGTACTATGAAGTAGCGAAACACTACGTAGATACAAACATTTCTAATGCAAACAACTGATGGTGTGACAGTTTACATTGATTGTGTTAAAGTGAGAATTGTGTTGTATTTGATTGACAATGCATACTTTTATTCTCACAGATTTACGTAGATGTTGAGTAATAATCGTCCGGAACTGCGTGGCTCCAGTGTTAGATTGTTGGCCAGCCTGACCCCAGAGCACCTGGGAATACAGAAGCGAAACTGGCCAGTGAAGGACAGGCTTCAGGGACACAGAACTGAGTAACAGACACAACTTGACAACAGCGTAATGTATGACACACCTCGTGGGGAAGTTTCTCTTTAATTTCTCATGAAGCCATTCACGTTAACACACAATGATTCGTCCACTGCGGACCATATTATTATGTAATGTGTTGAAACACGATCATTATACGTGTAAACAGAAAGTTGTAGTCCAATTAAGTCTAAACACATAGGTCCCTTTAATTTCAGGTAAAAATACTATAAACGCAATGATTCAATGCCCGCCTGTTCGTCACACAGCAAATAGGGCTGTAGCTAGAAAACCTTCGCATAATCTTGGAAAAGGTAAAATGCAGTTGATGACGACTACAAATATGTTTACAGGGAATTTTTACTCTATCAAAGATAGTTTTAAGGCGAGGTGACATGTAAGGGTGAGTCAGAATGAAGCGAGTTTATTTAATGTGGTGATAGCTCACAAAAAAAAAGTTGAAAATGTGTTTTCAATTTGTACCGAAGTGAAAATTGTGAGAGTAATACCACAATGAAAATAAATTTTCAAATTGCATTTTTACTAAAATTTCAAAAACTACTTAATATTTAATAACGAAACTTCGTACAGTTTGTTATAAATGACTTTTCTTTATTCCAAGTAATTTAGTTTGTTATGTAATTGGACCATTTATATCCAATTTTTATTGGTTCTCTTAAGACATTAATATATTATTTGAATGTTTCATTTGGCTTAACTTTTACTTGAAAAGATACGATTACAATAAATCATCACTATTGATTATGACTAACTTTGTGTGCTCCTGAAGAAGAAACATGAGATTACGTTGGCTTCATATCGACGTGCATGTAACAATATGTCTGCGTTAAGCATAGCTCTGCTACTTTGTTGTCATTATGTTACATTATTAAATTCTGAAGTGTTTGGCATGTTCTGTTTACCTCGCCGCAGCACACACAAGCAAATAACATGGATGAGTAAGTATTTGCGCGCCACTGGTTTAATTACGCCTGGGAGGCATGCAACACCCGCGACACAGCTGCACAATGATGACGCGCACATTGCCTACATACAGGCGTGAGTGTGGCCTGCCTGCTTAGTAAGAAGCATCGTACGCTGTATGAAAAGCACCGATGTCTTCACGCGACGACCGAATGGACCTCTATCACTTTGGCGAGGATAGAAGCTTTCTCAACAGCAGCGATCAATATTTACTAATGTTTAAATACCAGGAAGGAAGTACTATATATATATATATATATATATATATATATATATATATATATATATATATATATATATATCTTCCCATTATGTCACAAAAATACTATATTATATGCTTGTACCACAATTACCGTGTCAGCAAACCATAAATTATACTCTAATATGCTATGTTTCAATTAAATCCATATAATTACTAAATAACGTTCATTAGTAAGCTAAAATAATTTTATTTTACTGTAGTTACATATGAGAAGGAAACATACGTAACAAACTGTTCTGCATATAAAATCCAACCCAAATATTTAAATTTTTTAATATCTTTCGCATATTTTATATCTTTGCACTAAGTAGCTGTAATAACTATTAACTCGACAGGACACAACTGTTCTGTTTACCAACAATACAAGAATTTTGAGAGATTGACTCTTAGCACATTTACGTGATCTGAATGAAAGCTTACAATTAGCGCACCTTACCGTAAGATACTGAGGTCAATATTCCAGGCAGAGTTGTTGAGTGACAGCTTTAGTTCTGAGGGAAGACAGGTTCACACAAATTGTGGGTTTAGATGTGTGGCCGAATTAAGTTTACACATTGTGGTACACCGTCTTTAGTAGTAAACTAAGGTCAGTTAAGACGTGCTATGCATCTTATCAGGGTAAAACAATGAAGAGTGGCCATAAGTTAACAAATTGTTTATTTATCGCTGAACATAACATGCTCATACGTATATTTACAGTATTTTTAACATACTCTTATACTCTTTGCAAATCTGTCCGTTCGACGTGTATGCAAGAGAATATTGCAGAGTATAAATTATTATCACTGATTTTTTTTAGATATAATATATCACAAATAAGGAAGTTATTTAAAGAATTACAAATCCGACTGTAAATATTAAAAAATTTTTGAGCTCTCTATAGTAAATTAAAATACGTTAATATAAATAAATTATATATACACATACATAGGCCCAACATACATACACATACGTGTAATAAATACGCCTTCTAAGATATGTGTACCATTTAAAAGTTAACTTGCGACATTTCCTGAACCAGTTACATATGCACATAATGAGCGGCGTAGCGTAGTCGTGTTCCAATACGCGTGGTATTAGCACCAACTATGCACTTTGCACACGAGGTGGTTGTGTTGCAAACAACATTATATTGTTTGGGAGAAAACTCGCGAGGAACAAACCCTAGCTATAACTGGATGACACTGGCGAGGTATCTGTGCTTGCCATGCACTTATAACAGCCGTGGTTGGAGCAGTGGGTTCAGCACTCGCCTACAATGCGGGATACGTGAAGGAAGTTGCCGTTGACAGGCGGGTTTTCTCAGGTTGCTCCCGATTGCCCCGTTCTTCATATCCCGTCACTTCTCCATAGTAGGCCTGATGTCGTGTCATACTTCAGAGCTCAGCAGACGCCTGAGAGATACCATCAACTGGGAGAACTCTTCCCATACGGTATGTTTGTTACGTTAAGGTGACTGCCTGGCAGGATATATTTCTGTGCTCAAGGTATAAAGTGCGGAAGCGATAAGGGCGACACAGCATGCGCCTCACGCCTCACACTAGCCTCTAGTCGCAAGTCGCTGAACTAGCGTGCAATCTTCTCGTCGCATACATCTCCCCTTTTTGAGACTTTCATTGTATTACGTAGTATTAAACATGAAGATGAACTATACACACGTGTTCCTTCTAAAAGTTTCTCCGCGAAGATTTTTATACTTAAGAATGACCGCAAAACACTTTCGCCATTTTTGGCAGCGTAAAAATAAACCTTAGATATAATATACGTGGATGACTTGAGCGGGTAGACATGTGTGTATACTTCTTTGAATGCTATTTCTAAGCAGACATTTCTTGCACATTGTGAGCAACTATCGGATAGTCTAGCAACGACCGAGGCTTTGAACACAGCTTGGCGGACTGGGAAGGCAGCTTCCTTAATATGAGTTTATTAGAAATTCCAGTCAGAAACATATCTTTCTACAAACGTTGAGCTCCGGTATGATTTTGTATATTTTGTTGCGTGTTGCACGAAGTTGTTTCAAACTTGATATTGCTGTCTACGAATAGTCGATAATTCTGCACAGAGCTGCTATTTAGTCAGTTTCGTACATCAAAGGCCAAAGTAATAACCTTTGTCTCAGGTTGATGATTCGTCTGGCATCATTCTTTCTTCGCCTTCATCACAGTCTCGCCCAGTCTAAGCCGGTCACACTCCGTGTTTGTCATCAAACCATTCTGAAAACTATATATTCATTATCAGAGTGGTAAATAAATGCGCGCTTTCTCTTACAAGAATAAACACAGATTTTACAAAGGGAAGTAATACAGGCTAGTAACATGTACCTGAACTGCATGAAGCTAAGTGAATGAAAATAGAACGAAACTTGTAACTGGTTGCAAGAGTCAAAATATATGTTACAATCTTTTCCCGTCTCCCTCAACACTTTGACCTACTAGCGTGAGATCTCTACATTAGTGAAGGAAACATGAATGACGCGAGGGCAAAAATCTCTTTCTAAGTTATGTAAGCTATCCCATTTTGTACATATATGACTTAAATTAGTTTATTAGAGACACGTTGGAAGAATGCGGGTGTAAGGAGAACAGTAGAAAGCCAAAGAGACTATATTTATAGTGGCCCACGTGTCTCGCAGTGCGGTGTGACTGTATGGCATGATCCAGTGACACATGCTTCTACATGAGATGTCCTCATTTCACTGTGGATAACTTAGGCCTACAACGACATCTCTCAGCGATAAACTACTGCGCTGGCATTTAATGTCGCTCCATCACGAAGGTTGTGTTGTTGAACAAGTGAAGTGACGTTAAATCAACTTCTACTAAGAATGAAACATTGACCTTCCAGATTAAATTCATATGCAAGGTTGTACACAGCTTGTGGGTAGTGAACCCTGGAAGAATGTCACTTTGTACGTGCTACACGGGTTGCCTACATGTTGGCAGTGTCTTAATGCTCAGTAACAGTGTGTGTAAGCGTGTTCGGACATGATTGTTTATTTCTTATGTCATTCCAGTTCTTTATACACAACTACGGGTCGATATAGGCCCATACGTACAGAAATACTTGCATAACAACAGAGGCGGCTCAATGTTCCAAATGTATGGGATCGGATGGCGGTCGTGTTTTGCTCTCTGCATACGTATCGTCATTACGCGTTTGAATTGAAACAAAACGGTGAGTGTTTAATCCTCAGACGATGTTGACTATCATCACGTCACATGTTCATCAATACAACCTACACTGTGGTTGTACGCCCATATTGTTGACAATAGAGGCGTGGTTGCTTTACTCATTATTCTTGATTCAGTTCTGGCTACCTGCAGCCCCGAACTTCTCCACCATTTACGTTCCATAATGTTCAAGAATGTTGTAATAAGGATTTACACAGATATTTATAACTGTAAGAAATATTTGGCAGATTTATGAATGTTACAGTGTTTAGTGTAAAAGGTTCTTTATGTACCTACACAGTAAAAATATATACGTATGCAATACAATGACCGGGTCGTCGCTATTATGTTGTTGAATCATTCACATAGATTATCACAACGTCTAACGTAAGATGGATAGTTAGTTAAGCCTGTAGCTTGTTGTAATACTACATGCAGTGTTTATGTCAGTTCGCTAACACGTCTGCTGCACTGCACGCAACTGCCTTAGCGTTCTCGGTGTCTGAATGTGTTTGCTATACTGACCTCGCCATACACACCCTTCATCTTTGCTGCATACGTCAACGATTACTTGTGACCTTCTACAGGCACTGCTTCGACGAAAATGTATTACAGATAATGTGCAAGGCATTTTGGTGTGATGGAAAATAATTATCTCGGATATTTAAAACAAATCGTGCTCTACAGACAATACGATTTAAAGCAATAAATTACACTCCTCTAATGAAACCGGCTTATTTTGTTAACTGAGCGAAGTGACACATTCGGAATGACATGGGTTTGAGTCATGATTCAGCAATCCCATTCTAGGACATTGCAGACGAATTTTGGGATGTTTTCTTACAACAGGCCATAGCCTATTGTCTTTATGTTCTTGTTTATCTATACAACTTGTATGTAGACAAAATGTTTATCCCTACCTAACTCCCTAACTGATTATACTAATTGTCTCCTCGTGATAATAAAATGTCAAGTTGTAACCGGAGCGTAGGTAGTTACGACCAAGCAACATGAGCAAATACGTAAAATGGCAATCACTCTGATTATTCGACGTCACTTTAGAAAATTATAGAGCATTTATTTTGAAAGACAAGTATTGAAGCAATTACCACATTTCTGCTGACATAGTGAGAACATTTATGTTTGATTGCGCGTACAATATGATATGTTCATACATTTATTCTGTTGCATGAGTCAAGAGTATATTGTTGTATAGAACATGTTGTTGTAGAACAACAAGTGTGGTAACTATAGAAATGCTTTGCTTTCAGGTATGTTGTCTTCATTCCGATTATATTGATTATATTTCGTCGTTAATTCCTATTTCAGTGAGAGTGAGAGATTTTGGTCAGCGCTTTACACTGAGGTCTTTACCGGTGGTGAGGGATGTAATGAGGTGAGTATGGGGCAGCACCAGAATGATGGGGCGGGGTGAGGGGAAGATTCCCGGGAAAACCGTCGTCCAGCACGAATCCCACATGGGAACATCCAGGGACCGACTCCGCCGGGAATCGAACCCGGATCGCCTTGGTGGGAGGCGAATGGTCTGACCACTCGGCCACCGCGGCCCCTCACTTAAAAAGTACCAAGGTTATGTTTGTAACTCTTCTGTCACGTGACCAACGTTTCAGGCAAACAAATATACCGAGCCTCATACATGACGTCACTAAGCCTTACTATTACCGCCGAGACCACGCCCTCCCTAGAAAGTCTAGTTGTTTACTTGTGGCTGATCTACAGCCCTCGTCATATATACTTTTATTACAAGTTATAGCTTATATGCGGAGAAAAAGTTTTGAAGAAAATCACAGTGCATACGTTCATGTAAGGAGATAATGCAGATGATTGTAGCGTATTTAACAACTGCAGAGTAGGCTACTGTGAATTTTGTTCGAGAAACAACATAACTGTCGTTGTGTTGGATACTTACTTCAGACAATAACGTGTTTAGTTAACTGCGTCTTCCTTTACAAATATACTTGGTTTTTGAGATAGTCTGACTGTGCACGTATTAATAAAAACTTTTGAGTCTATGTAAATGACGTTCGCGCCTCCACTCATACATAGACATACGTACACTGCTCGTCTCATGAGGCGAATATAGTAGACATTAATAATTAACATTCATTTCACTTGTTACATGCGGCCGGCCTCAGAGAAGACGGTTAGGCGCCGCTATACAGTGCGAAAGGTTCTGAGTTCGAATCCCGTCTCGGACGTGTATATAGTGTTTGTTTATTCAACTCGCTTCAGCCTCACGGGGTTCTGAGACCTTGTTGTTAAGAGCTGTGAAACCCTTTCAGCTCACTACTTGTTCCATGACTGAAGTTAACAACAAGAACATATCAGAATAACATTTCTTCACACACAACGTCAAAATATTCGCTGAATTAATAAAACTCATCAAGTAGTAGTAGATTAATCAAAACTGTTTAAATTAGTTAGGTATGTTTAGTATCTTTGTATTAATATTTATAAAAATACTAAATACAAAGAACATCCATTACGAAAACATATATTTTATATGACAGTGTAAAAATAATCGCAAGGAGATTGTGAAGGGATATGCAACAGCAAATCTGTTCTACATAACGACCTCGCTACAAGCCTCAGTGGTTTATAAAAGGAGGTTCTGAAGTTTTTAATCACCCCGCCTGTATCTCGTGGAAAATCGGTACGAAAAGATTCAATTTCGAGTCACAATCGGGGGTCGGCGCTGGTCTGTATTTAACTCGGTTATTTGTCGAGCGAGCGAAGCAATCTAAACACTCCGGCCGCAGTGGTGCCAACCCCCAGGCTGGTAATACGTTCTCAAGCGATCGCCGGGAATGAGGTTTGCATTACAAGCTGGTGGCTTGTTTGTGTACTGGCCGTCTGAGAAACATCGATCGTTACAGCAGCCGTGTTCCGAGAGGAAATTACCAAACTTGGTAGAGGAAGTATCGCAACCTAGGTTCAAGCGGAGGGCTGAATTCTCGTGTTAACTGCCTTGTAAGAATTATGAGTGTGTATTTTCTATGGAACTTTGTCCAACTACTTCAGCCTCTTCCGTAAACAATGTAAAATAACTGCAAACCATCATGATTTATTATTATGTTGCGGATTTAACTTGAACTATACGTTTTCTTTGTTGTTTGTTTTAAAGCTCTCTTAATGTTAAGGCTTGGTTTCAGTCGCTATAGTAAGATTAATTATTTTTCGCTTTTTTAAATTCTGAGAAGAAAAATGTTAAATCGGTGACTATACTGCAAATTATCTTTACTTTACGCTATAGTACAAACACGGCAATTGAGCTAGTACTGTGTAGTTAGGTCGCAATCGGTCGGGCAACTTATGAATATTACAATATTTACCACGCAGATTGCGGCGTAATTATAAGTTAACAGCTAAATCGCAATGTCTGTGCTGTAGTACAAAGTAAACAGAATGCTTAATCGTTTATTTAATATTTTTCTTATTAGAATTTCGAAACAAAGCGAAAGATCAAATTATTCAATATGGCGACTTAAACTGATCCTTAAGGTTTTATGCCCATTTTTGTTTAATGTAATAATATGTTATGTGCTGTAGGGAGCATTGATCAAAAGTGACTTATACTGCGTATGACTGCTCAAATAATAAATATTACCTTTGTCAATAAGGGCGAATGAAATACAGCTGTGGTTGCGTTTCGCCGTCTCTACGAGCATTTCTCCTCAAAGCGACAGTGGCAATATAGCTGAAGTAAAACAGTATTATGTTGGTATCGCTGTAACTCAGTATATTAAGTCAAAACAGCAATATTGACATTACTAGTGTTTAACTACCAGTGTGTTGACGAACACAGGGACAATGTCTACCTGAAATGATCACGTCAGGGAAGATTGAGAAGAAATACATCTACAATGAATACACTAACTTCTGGATGGGCTGCTTCAAAGGAGGCATATTTATATCAGCGTTTTATTTCCTGATCATACTTAGCCTAGCAACTAAACATATTTACAAATAATTATTTCCCAGTTTGTGATAAACGTTATTAATTTATTTGAAGTTGATTCACGGAAGGTTCTAAAACAAGTTGATTATGGGACAGTAAGTTGAAATATTTAAGGCCATGCACATTAGTTTAGCAGTGGTTTCGAAAATATTATTTTAAACGCAAATTAATACATATATCTAAAATTCATTATATCAGTTTTAACACTTATATATCCTCGTGTGTATCTGAATTTTTCTGTTGCAACACACCAAATGGATTTTTAGATTTTTGTCCCTGAAATAGCATATATTTTGTTGTCAAAATAAACATAAATGAAGCAAAATAATATTTTGCTTGGAAACGGTACAGTATTTAAAAAACCGCTCTGGCAAAATTGTGTATCTTATGACTATACACAGTCTCAAATTTTTTTTTTAAAGAATTTGGTTAAAAAAATATTCGAGTTATTTGCAATTGTTTGAAATAATTGAAAGATCATGGTCTTGAGCTTTAGCTATATGGGCTATTTTGGTTATGATTAGTGACGTAAACACAATACAAAATCATTTTTATATTATGAATTCAAAAGTATACATAATCTATTGTCTTCCTTACAAAATTCTCATATTTTGTACTAAAGTAAGTCTACGTGCTGCCTATAGAAGATGGCCGGTTTAAAATAAGCGTTGGCGAAAAGTTCTAATATTTACGATAATCTATTACATATTTCTTCAAAACGTAGGTGGATTATTTATAAAAATTAGAAAACTGATATTTCAAAGTGACTAGAAACCGCTTGTCCTAATTTTGAGAAAGTTTATCTTTGGACGGAACTTTCTCCGGACCTATAAAATATGTTGTCATAATAAGGAATGGCACTTAGCATGTTGGTCTGCATTCATTATATCACCTTGAGTCATCGCACATTTCCATCTTAGTGGCCCTGACAGGCGCATATACAACACCAGAGAACATAAGTACGTTATTATTCCTCAGTTCAACCAGCACATCTTATTTTTGGTTACAAGATAGTTGCAAATCTATTTTTGGAAGTAAGTTAATGTAGGCTGTTATGTAATAGTTGGTGTTAACAACAACAGAATAATCTCAACAGCGCATGAGCCATAAGCTTCCTAAGGTTTGTGGATAGACGATTTGAAGAATGACGTGAGGCCCGAGAGCTGAGGGAGAAATGCTGTCGTCGGCCCAGGGTCATACTCAGATAAAAGGACATCTAGCCCGTAACGTAGTCCTTAAGAATCCACTGTAAGCATTCCTGTTATGGCATTATTAACTCCTCTTTATAAAACATAGGTACTTAAAAACCATTTCTTGTGAACTAGAATGGACGACTTGAAGTACACGCCCTCTGACGTCACATCGCAGGGGGTGAGTACTGTGGGAAACAAAGCTTGTTTACAAACATGCTGATTTGTTAGTTGGTGATGGCAGAAACCAAACATTGTGTGCACTCATAGACTTGCACGATGGTATATAAAAATTAGTTTTATTTCATTGTTAAGACACGCAAATGCATAAGATCAATGTTTACCTGAAAAAGCGACAAATTCCAAACTAATCAATTTTCTTTTCATACATCTAATCCGGGACATGTGAAGCCAAACGCCTGTATGAAGGTTATGTTCGACTGCGGTATCCATGGAGATAGGAACTGTATCCGACACCAGACTGAAGCTCCGCCTCCTTTCAAGTCGTCCAATACCTATGCGCTACTACTAAACACTTTCGACCACGCCAATGAAAAAATAAATATGAATAGGAAAGTAGATAAAATAACATCTAGGTGACATTTTGGAGGCGCATTCGCACTGCGTCGCTTCTGACTTTATTCCTTCAGTTCCCACCATCTGCCAGGAACAGTCACAGACAAAGTCTTCAACGAGTGCTTGATACACCTAGAACTTTTATAAAAGGCCACGATGGTAGAGTTGGAAAGATACAATTTCAGCTTCATATGTGCAAACAATAACATCAGTAAACTTTTTACCTGCGAAACAAAACGTCACGAGACCAGCTTCTCGGTCTACTCCTCCCAGAACACATAATCTAAACCATATCAAAGTGATACGGAACGCACAGTGTTCAAAATATAGAAGAAATAAGAACGAAACATACACTAAACGTAACATAAATGAAGGCTTGTATAAAATGTGCCACGGATATAATACATTACGAAATATTTAAAAACTGTAAAATATGTGACTATTTTCTGGATTTCCGCCATATTAAAACTCTGAACAGCATTACAAGAGTTTATCATAGCTTGGCTGTTTTAAATGATTGACAAACGATATCAAGTGACGTAGGAAACCTACCATATCTCGAGCTCATGCAGTTTAATAATCACCTATACTGTCCAGTCAACACACGAGCCTTCTTCAGCTGTAAACAGTTCGGCGAATATGTGGATTGTGACACTTGTGTTTGGGTCGCGTGTCCTTCGATGGCGGAACAATAAAACATACGCCATACGGATCATCACTCTGCGCGAACGCTAAATATTCGCGGCACCAAGATGAACTGCAGACGCATGATCATCCACACACTCGCATACAAGAACATCGGACAAATGTTGGCAATGTGTAGAGTGGACATAACAAGGCAACCTGCAGCCAACTGAGATGCGAGCAACAATATTGTCAGCTGGGTCGCCCGAACATTGGCTATCACGATCTCTGGCGGCTAATTGCATTCCACGAGCCGTCACGACCCATTTACTACGACCTTCAGGCTGGCTGTTCCTGCTTGGAGTCTGTGTCCAAGGTCACCTGACACCACTTCTGGTGTCTCCTCTGTCAGCTGCCATTACTCATCTCACTGCGTCCTCTGTTCTCACTAAGGGACTACTGGTCCATTAACCATCAATTTGGTTGTCTTTATAAGGTCTGGTTCCTGCTACCCTATTCCACTCTTCAACGTAACTACGTAGTAATGATAAGGTAGCAGTGTTGCTTGTCATGAACTCTGTAACTGACATAATGCTTCCTGGAACAAACCACAATCTTCTTTCTACAGAACTGATTACTTCTACAGTATTACCTCCGTAGCAATATTTCAATGTTCCTCAAGTATTACTTATACTGTAAATCATGCACAAACAAGATATTATTTGAAATTTACTTCCCATCTTACTAATGTAAAATGTATGCATTTTTTTTTGTCAGTATGGACCTTGCAATATTCACTTCTGTAACGCTAGTAACGCAATATTTTGCTTGCGTAACATAGTGAAAAACACAAAACGTGTTTAGCTGCCTTCAGTAAAATGCGAGCAACCCATGCATAAAATATTTCCCAATATCCAGGATCATCTGCCGCAGTTTTGGTCTGGACGTGACAACATTCGAGTCAAAACTACATGAATTCAGACAGACGCTGAACCACGTATGGACACAATGTGATTTGTTCAAGATCCCGAGAAAACATCAGAAATCGGATCTCTCCCTGCTTGGACGTGACTTCAGGCTGTCAGTGGTTATGTCTGACAACACTGCGAGAGCTAAGCTGCCAGAGTTCACCAGGTAGGTTACGTGTAGCAATGTGACCATCAGGTCGACAGTCAGTAGATCATATCACAGACGTGCGAGACAGAGTCAATGACAGGAGTGTATGTGTGTGACATCCCCAGTGGTCTGCAACCACGTTGCGATACGTCCAGTGGGACGGCAGTTATTGTTGGTGTATTGTTACTGGCCATGGCCGCAGGCAACGTGATCCAGTGTAGAGTATTCGATACCTTGAGCTGTGTCAGGTTGGCCTGCAGCTGGAGGGACGTATGTTACCAAGTGTGACGTCAACCTTGCTGTGATACGTCCAGTGGGACGGCAGTTATTGTGGGTGTATTTTTTATGCCATGGCTGCAGGCAACGTGATTCAGTGTAGAGTACTCGATACCTTGAGTTATGTCAGGTTGGACAGCAACTGAAGGGACGTATGTTCCCAAGTGTGACGTCATTTTTGCTGTGATACGTCCAGTGGGACGGCAGTTATTGTGGGTGTATTGTTACTGGCCATGGCTGCAGGCAACGTGATCCAGTGTAGAGTACTCGATACCTTGAGCTGTGTCAGGTAGGCCTGCAGCTGGAGGGACGTGTGTTCCCAAGTGTGACGTAGTGGTGCTGCAATATACCATACAACTTGTCAAATGATCATGCTTGCGGCTGTAATTGTCTCTGTAATGGTTGTATTCTTGTTAATCCTCAGACATCATGTACAGGAGGGGCGGAGGTGCGGGCATGTCCCCCGAAAACATGTGGATTTCCAGCGTTATTTCTAATACCTTTTTGAATCACATCAAATCTCGGTAACTTTTCTTAGCTAGGTTAAACTAATGCTAAAATACGCACGTATAATATATTGAATATTATTTCGGTTAGCTTAAAAAACACGCACTTTCACACGACTTATCATGCCGACTGTTACCAAAAATGTGTTTCCACGTGCGAATTGTTACATTAATTAGGTGGCACATGTTTCATGCAAATTTGTACATGATTTATTTATGTTAAATTATTAAAAAACTATCACTTATAATAGCGAGAGAAATAAGTGTGTCAGTATTACATCCAAAGTATTTGAATCATCTACGTACTCTTTTCGGTCTGACGTCTAGCAATTACTTTCGTGGCTTGATTTTTAAACACCCAACCTAGCCATTGTGGCTGTTAACTGTACATTCGACCAGACATCAAAGTTGTGAGTTTAGTTTTCCGGAAACAAAAATCCGTGGAAGAATATCATTTTGCGATATTCAATACAGCACGGCTCTTCTTAGTTTGCAATATGTTCTGTGCAGGGGCATATATGTCGTTTTTGAACAATGCTTCAGAACTATTTTTATAAAGTAACTTGATAATGAACATCATGTGGCAACGTTTAGGTTTATCGATAAAACACGTGAATAAATAATCGTCTGAGTGTACTGGGTTAATGCGTGTTGCATGCATGCCCCATCCCTCAATCATCAGGTCATTCTCCTCGACTTTCCCACACCTTATCACAATTCTGATATCATGATCATGGATCACGACATGTTTATCATGATACACAAATCCAGCTGTATTCAATCGGGGACCTTAATTCCAAACCATGCTAACTCCAAAATTTAAGAATTAGTAAAAAAAAAAAAAAACAGTTAACTTCTTTGCTGTGTGCTTTTTTTCTATTTTAAATATGACCCTCATGGGAGTGAAACTGTTGTATTTTAATACGTAACATATTTAAGACTTATATAAACGCGCACGATTAAGGTATTGCTTTTTAATTCTATTTCATTAATTTTGGAGTTAGCATGGTTTCGAATTCAGGTTCCAAATCTCGAGGGGATCAGTATATTAAATTGCTGAAGTGCAAGTACGTAATGTAGTTTAGGAATTATTTGTCTATGAGAAGGTGGTTTAGATCGGTGCAGGTGGCGACCCTGAGGCAGTAACAAGCGAGGGTAGTCAGGTGAAGATCGCGAGGAACGTACAGACATTAATCAGGTTGCGAAGACAGATCGTGTCTACTGGCGCCCAGGTAGGGGAGAGAGGGTAGGCAACCCGCAATGACCTTAGCTGACAGATGTGACCACTACCGCCCTAATAGTCCTGTGAATTAATTACCGAGGTAAGAGCGGGGGTCATGTCTGTGCCGGTGGCTAATATCCTTCTGATCACTTCTCGAGGAGTGAACAGCTTCCTGCAAATTACCAACCTGTCTAGATAGATACCTTCGCGAACCTCAGGACCTTCTCGCGGATGCGGGTACAACATACACCAACACTTATCTGAAACATTCGCGTGTTCACTGACCGAAGATTATCTGTGAACTAGTAGACGACTTTTCATTGCCTGATCGCTGACACCCCACGATTGCGTCTGCATTTAGTTGACATTTCTTAAGGTTCAGTGCCCTCTAATCCGGCAGCAGCCAACTGTAAAAATGTCAAGAATTTACAGTTGTATGAGACATTGCTTGTCTCCAAAACAAAACGCGACCACGATATAACTCGTCCGAGGAATCATGTTCTATTGCTTCCGAGGCAAAACTCGTTCCTTTAAGTCTTTCATTGCGACGAGAAATTTGATATTTTAAAATATTTTATAGGAATGTATTGCTTACATAATTATGGCATCAAT
This sequence comes from Medauroidea extradentata, assembly GCA_003012365.1. Lineage (NCBI taxonomy): Eukaryota > Metazoa > Arthropoda > Insecta > Phasmatodea > Phasmatidae > Medauroidea > Medauroidea extradentata. The sequence continues at coordinate 38,273 of PNEQ01011380.1, read as the reverse complement.
TGAAATATACCACCGAAATGTTATGTATTTTTAAATATAAATTCTCTCTCTAGCTATATTAAGACTTCTATGGCGAATGCCAAATATTATGTTTTTAGTAATATAAGTAATACACTTGAATTACCTTACTTACATTTCTAATATGACAAATTAACGATACCTAGATTGAAACGATGCTTCACCTAGAATAGAGAAATATCGAAATAAAACATAGGCTAGTTTCAGTATAGATAACTACTGATTGGTCACATCAGTAATATAAGTACTTTAATTGATCAAGTAAAGTTTTATTAACATTCCATTTGTCACTTATAATCATATGACAAAAATCACATATTCACGTGTGTGTGTGTGTGTGTGTGTGTGTCTGTTATCGTCTACAGTCCTCACAAACGTCGCATGTATGCAGCTGCAACTGCCAATTTTCTTGTCAGGACACGTAACTTTAATCAGGTAAACACAGTAAAAGGCAACATGTTCAGTGCCACAATTTTTTTTCTGTTTTCCATGCACCAATTCCCGGAATGTGCATTTATTCAGATGAAGCTAATTGCTTGAAAATTCACGTGTGATAGCCCCATGACGGGTACCAAACTTAAGTCCCTATGTATGCCTTTTTAACGAATTTGTTACTCTCGCATTCATAAACGGGTACAAAACTTGTAAATCTATCACACTGATTTGTTGGGAATTTTGTTTACAAAGCAGCATATTATTTATTTAAAGCAAAAATTTAATAGTAATTATGAATAGCTATAGATGTAATGAAGTGTCTTAAAGTTGATAACTATATAACATTATCAACTGGTTTCTGTGACGATATAAGGATATATGGTAAAACAGTTTTCAACGATTCAATGTGACGGTTTTGACGGTATCAGATACCGTTCAAATCTCTCTCTGTTTATATATACATACATACAAAACTTATATAAATGAAAGCAATTCAGCCAGGCACAATTTCTTCCTATCTAATTGCAAGAGGATAAATGAAGCTTGGTCACAGTGTGTGATGTGACAGTCATTCTGGCAACACCGGTGCTGTGGTGCCAAGACAGAGGGCCTGCATTAACCTGGCAACTGTGTTTGATGTAGCAGTCAGTCGACAACATTGGTACCGTGAGGCCTAGACATAGAGCGAGCATTAATCTGGCAACTGTGTTTGATGTAGCAGTCAGGCTGGCAACATTGGTGCCGTGAGGCCTAGACATAGAGCGAGCATTAAGCTGGCCACAGTGATGTATCAGTCAGCCTGGCAACATTGGTGCCGTGAGGCCTAGACATAGAGCGTGAATTAAGCTGGCCACAGTGATGTATCAGTCAGTCTGGCAACACCGGCGCTGTGCTGCCTAGACAGAAGGCGAGCATTAAGCTGGCCACAGTGATGTATCAGTCAGTCTGGCAATATTGGTGCTGTGAGGCCTAGACAGAAGGCGAGCATTAACCTGGCAACTGTGTTTGATGTATCAGTCAGTCTGGCAATATTGGTGCCGTGAGGCCTAGACATAGAGCGTGAATTAAACTGGCCACAGTGATGTATCAGTCAGTCTGGCAACACCGGCGCCGTGTTGCCGAAGCAGAGGGCGAGCGTGAAGGTCGGTAGAGCACGGCGTGTGCACGGGGAAGTATGTCGACGCGACCCTGGCGGCAGACTACGCAACCACACACAACTCCTCAGTTAGGCAAACATAGCTGATGACCGCGCCACATATACCAGTTAGTTGCCACACCAGCTCTGAGTTAGCGTGTGTGACACTGTGTCGCTAACAAACAAGGCACAGACATGATGACGCGACTGCATGGATTGCCGTGTGTAGACGTGACTTTTGTAACCAACTGTAACCTTCAAGACATTTCCACATTGTGTTCTAATATTGAAGTCATGAATTTTGTTTTCAATTATCTTTACTGTCTCAGGATAGAACTACGTATATGGTTATTTTCTATGTATTTTGTTTTTCACTAAGATTCACTGTATGCGTGCCAGACAAGGCTTGCACTAACACTTCTGTGGGTTACCAGCAAATAACAGACGTGTTGTGCCACAGTAGCCGTGTCCTGATTGGCGCAGTCAAACGAGTCACGTGTCTACACATAGCCATGTTGCCAATAAGCACAAAGCAGAGCTGCATATATGCTCGCATGTCAGTGAAACAAAGTGAGGCTAACATAATACTGTGAAAACTACTGACTGTATAGATTGTTTCAAACATCATGGCCTTGTAGTTGTCAGTTTACCAACACTGAGGCTCAGGATTATCTTCCAGTAGCTTACCTCGAGAAACATGTCTGTCGTTGTAGTGATAGCCGACGATGTTTGAATTTTTAAAATAGTAATTTACTCTTAGCTGAAAAGTATCCTCTTAGTTGCCGGTTAGTGTGCTTGCACACAGCGAGTTGACAAACATGTACTGTACCTAGTGGAAGGATACAAAATGTTCCACTGAGAACAGTCTGTCAAAGCCAACCAAGACGAGATAAATAAGATGTGATATAAAACAAAACTGTAAGCCTGGTAAACTACAAAATATCTGAACCAAAGTGTTCGAGTAAATAAACGTCTGGCACGAAAGAAGTTCAGTAGTAATAAGTACGAAGTTTAATATGTTTTAATTTTATTTTGGAGCACATTTAAAGTAAGCCTGTTTCGAATAGCTTTTGCAGACTATTCAATAATAAACCGTGTACTTTAATACTCGTGAAAGCAAATAGTTATTCTGTGTACTATCACTGGAAACAACAGACATCTTCCCCTCCCTTCTTCTAACTGTGGTTATCAACATTGTCGTTGCAGCAGCGGCACAGGTTGTGACGTCACTCGACGTGTTTAATATACGTCGTATTGCAGACGGAAACAAAACACACGCGACATAACGAATGCAGGTCTATGTATTTACCCAGGTTGTGTTTGCTTGTGTAAACTTGCTCGCAAGTTTAACTGGAGGCATGCGCCTGGTTCTTTGCACACGACCCTCGTAAATAACACAGCTAGAAAGGAAAAAGGTTTTTATTTCTTCGTTCTACCTCTTTTCCTCGGTACCGGCCGCCCTTTACCCGTTCATTTGCATAAACTCGCTTGTTTATTCTCGTGTTCCACCCCCTCTCGTCCCTCCCCCAGGGCTGATATTTCTTCCTGCCTGACTCATGTGCTGGGCGTGGCTTCATTCTTCCACGGTCAGGTACAGTTCTGCGTGCTTCCTGATTCACTCATTAGTTCCCCCGGCGTGACATTCATTCTATCCACACCCCTTATCACGTGACTGCAGGACAGGTTCGTGCAGAACAACCAGGTGTAGGGAGGCCAGCACGCAATCCACTCTGACAGTCTGCACGTGGTCGATATTGTAATGAGAAGGTAGATGTTGGATGTGCGTGTCACGAGGCTGACAGCGACCCTAGCAGGAACTAAAATAAACCATGCCAGAGGGAGTTCCCCTCGTGTTCAGCTTTCAAACCATTCTTTACATGAGCGGCTATAATGTTTCCAGGTCGCCTTCCTTGCCTGTCAGGCGGCCATTGTAAGCAAAGAAATCTCTTCTGTATGTATCTCTACTCTATATCCTCACCCCTCCACGTGTGGGAGCATTGTGATTCACAGAGCGGACAATGTATTTTACACGCGCCAATCATCATTCAGAAAATATTCCAACCCATGAACAATAGTCCAGTTCAACCAGTACAAATATGCAAATATATTTTCGACAGTATATGATAATTTAAAAAAAATATTTTCAAAATAATATAAATAAGTTTAATTTTCAACCTATCCGTTTCTTTCATTTTAATAATAACAGTTCAGCCTTCTATACGAGTTTCTCAAATTTATGTAAGCAAGTTAGGCATGCAAACCGTTGTCCGTCCTTAATTTTTAATTTTTACAACTGAAAGTTGTGTGTCTATATATATATATATATATATATATATATATATATATATATATATATATATATATATATATATATATATATTAAAGGCCCGGCGTGTCTCGTGTCAAGGAAGATGTCTGACATTAGCATAACACCGTCACATCCAGCACACCGTGACCTTGCTAGCATGACCTTGTAAATCTGTCTGCGGATGCAAGAACTGTAAACTGTTGTATGTATGTGTGGCTTGTCTCTGTGAGGCCAAGAGACTATATTGTCGTGCAGTAGCATCTTCTGATAACGCTACACCAATGTTGAAGGAGTATGTGAGAAGTAGCCTCGTGCAAAGATTGCAACCACACAAGAACAACCATATTTCTGCCAGAGTATGCTAGGATTGTAGTCTTCACTTGTTCGTATGGCGAGCCTTCCGTAAATACACTCAATTCATTATAGTCTGGGTTAATTTTGTGAGGTAATAGCTTACAAAAATATGTCGAAAATATCTTCTTAATTTGCTCCCAAAGTTATTATAGTGGGAGTAAGGCTTCCCTGAAAACCACATTATGAAGTACATGTATTGTAAAATATTAAATACTATTTTATATTTAATTACGCAACACGGAACAGTGTCTAAAAATAACTTTTCTTAAGTCTACATAAATTGATGAAACAGGGTACAAATCACTTATTTATGCATTCAGCTTCGGAACACTTCGCCGTAATTCATGTTGTATAACATGACATTCAGCAAATGTGGAAGATTAATGTATAAGGTTGTTTTGTCGGAAATTGCTATAGTTGGCCGGTAATAGTACGTCAAAATATTGTATTTGTTGAACGTCTGAAACAATTGCAGGCATAGCAACTGTCGTGGAAGTCAGTGTAACTACAGAAATAGGTGCGTCACAGTAATGTGGTTTGGAGCTATTTCACCATACAAGATTTATAACGGGGATGTTGTTACAGTAAATTGTATAGTAGTACCATACAGCGGATGCATTCTGTGCTGAGAGAAACTGCATTATTAAAATAAAACTATATTTATCAAGTTTGACAAAATAGCAAATCTGGCAATCTCACAGACAATTTAATATGAATCACTATATCTAATGAGTGCTGAGATACTACACAAAGCAGACACATATTGCAGTCGCGAAATACATTTGATTACTGGTGTTAAAGCCGTGAAGCTCGGCACGTGGACAGTAGCCAATTGACATTTGTAACCATTGCGCCGAAAGTGTATACATTTACTACTAATTCATTAATGAAAGCAATACTTATAGAGTTTGAAAAACAGTAGTGCCATAACGTAAAAAGTAGAGCCAAGGATGTTTATTTTGTTGTTGTAAACCTGCAACAGCTGTGACACATGTGTATTGCGTGTTGCCGACGTGTAAGGCTCCAGTAAGTTCTACATATGTTAAACATTCTTTAAAACGATTATGTTCAGATTGATGCGACAAGACGAGCATGTTTGTTTATGCGAGCCTCCTGATATAAACACAGCAAACAATGCAATGCCTACAAATTCTAAAAAAAAACTTGACCGACCTCATTATCTGTTGATAGTGGTAAGTATTCGCAATTATTTTTCACAGACTGCAGAAGCTGCATCTGGAAATTAATAATTTGTTTCTTCTTAGTTTTACATGTTTTAACAACTTGTTTTCAATTTATTTTGTCAATCACGATTCTCTCGTTTAATACTTCTTCCAGTCAAAAATTGAATTCCACAACTTGATACGACATTGTTTACAAGGAATCACATAGCGAAGTTCATGAACACATCCCGTGTTTGTGAAACTTCAGACCATTGCATTTTTGCTACGCATCTTACACCAGTAAATTCACGCAGTTTATGTTTAATTTTACGTACTAAAACGTTTCGACGGAAATATTGAAAGGTAGGTTAGTTTTTGGTGCGTAGAGGTGATATTACATGCTTTCTGTATTAGCCAACAAACATGAGCCAAGTACATTGTGTCCTGACATGTTGTTTGATGACATGTAAGAGCTATGTAAGAAGTGGTCTGATAATTTAAAAGTAACTATTTTCTTGCAGAAAACACATCGTGTGCACTTTATAGACTGCAAACACCTGTGCATGTTTGGTCGCCGAGACAAGAGGAAAGTGCAGTCTAAGATTATTTCATTGCAACATACATGTCACTGTCATGACGCTTTGTGCGGCAGATGGGTGGATCATAACAGTAGAATGACAATGATAGCAAGGACAAGCTTGTCATATATCTGTTATCCTCAGCACGGCATCATATGTAACACTGCTAGGAAGTAAGCTGTAGGAAGTTGGCAGATGCTAGACAAACTCTGTGGAATATTAAACTAGTAATTAACGGATTAAAAACCGGAAGAAATTTATTCCGGCAAAGTGCTTTAACGTGCTATACGTGAAAATAAGTATTAGAAATGAGTCCCTTTATTGAGCGATGAACTAAGTGAAATGTTTTTCTGAGATTTGTTTGGTTCAGTGTCTAAGGATTGCGTATTTAACTCCATAGAACGCGCTGTAGCAAATGATAAAATATTTTGTCGTCAACAGAAGTTACTCGCGTAGAAAATATGTGCCACAAATAACAGAACTAAATTTATTTCAATGTCACTTTTCTGTTACTGTTTTTCGTTATCGAAACGACAATGTTAAGCAGATATTTATGATTTGTATGCAACATTTCTTCGAGAAAGTTTATGGAATGGCATTCTACTGGTACGGCCTTAGCAATGAAGTTCGTGTTCTATATTTCCTTCGTTACGTTGGTTTTACTTCACTTCGAAGTTTTGAACGTAAATGTTGTTAACGTTGAAAATATTATAACTAACGAAGAACATTATCAGCCACACATACTCTGGTACTAACTACAGTCTACAGGACATTCTTGTTTAGTTTCATACGAGTCGGGAAAACAATTATTTTGTACAAAAACACAAGTGATTACCCCTCGCGTAGTTTTTTTTTTTGCGGAAAATAGTAGGTTTCTTACTTAGTTATTGAACGTTACTGGTGTGTTTGCTGATAACAGTGTGGTTGCCATGCCGCGTTTCACGTTGATCGAAGTAACGGCCGGCAACACAAGATGACAGTGACTATACGAAATGTACACAATTTATTTAACTAACATTTGTTCGCCCTATGCAGACGCTTATTGCAGGCTAGAAGCCTCCTGCAGTATGCACGGTGAGCTTGACACAGCGACTACAAGGCGTTACAAATGACGGAAACAGGACCATGTTTGTGAAGTGTCTTATCGACGATGTGTTGTTCCCATGACGTCATATGACAGGCGAACATGTTCATTCTCGACTTGTTGCGATCTGCGATAACAGATAACATGATCGTCTACAGCTGCACGGATGTCTCATTGTACGTTGTTATAGGAATAATTGCACCCTGATTTATATATAACTACACTGTAAAAAACATTTTGTGTAATTTTACACGAATGTACGTGGCAGCACAATCTCCACATATGTTCGTGTAATTTTACACAACTTATGTCCGCGTCTTTTAAGAGTACATAACGGTAAAAATACAATAAAATGCATGTATGATAACAGTGCCACAGTACATGCATGTATTTTAACACAATGGTGTGTTAAATAACCCGTACTTCCAAGACAAAACATTTAAGTTAAACACAATTTAATTAAAATACAGTATATTTGAAATTAACTGGCAACCTGGTGCAAAATTGCGAATTTTTCCCTTTCAACTTAATGTGAGTTATATCTGAAAGACTTATAAATTTCTGAAGTGATGTAATTTACAAAGTATCACGAGTAACTTACGACTATGTTTAACTAACGAAAATTTCTGCAGCTGTGGGAATACGAACCCACGACCTCAGAGTTCAGTGAACGATCGTAACCACGAGACCACTAATGGTTGTTAACCAGCGTAGTTTGCGATATGAGATCCATTCATTCCAGACTAAATGGCCATGTTAGTAGTTTTTGACACTTATCGGGATTATGTAAGCAAGCTGTTCCAAATGCACAAGGAAAAACCTTTTCCTCTTTCTTACCACGTGTATTCTTGCTGAATTGTACAACTAATATATAGCACGACCTAATAATTGGGCGAAGGTCGAGCTTATTATACCAAGTCAACTATTGTACTGAAAATTTGTATCTCAAGTTAGTTTACACAAAACATATTTTTGTAAAATGACTACAACTTCGTTTAGTGGAAATATTCTTGAGATGAATATAGCGAAACTGGAGTAAAGTAGGAGTTCACAGACACTGCAACATGTTTCGCAAATTTGTAACTGTACATCTACGCGAAAGCCACATCGATAAAATATAATAAGTTTAGGTGTTCGTAAATACTTTTTATACATATGTGATCATGTATGTACGTCAGGGATGGTAAAATTACTGAAGCTTTCTGTTTAAAAATACGCTTAAATCTATTACTTGATATGATAGTATACGTACGCAAATTACTCGAGTAAATTTATACGCATTTTGCCGTTTCAAAACTGCACTGTAAAACAAGCATTTTTACATTTAAATCAGTGTATTTATACATAAACAGTGCGGTTATAAAATACAAAAGTACGTGTAATATTGCAATATGTAACTGTATTTCCACCCGTACATTCAAAAAAGTATTATTACATCAACTGGCTAGTAAATTTGTGTATACATTTGTGTTATTTAAGCAATTATCTGTACATGTTTTGGACGAGGGAGAACAATTGTGTATAATTACACTTACTGTCATTGTACTTCGCAATTACACGTACAAAAATGTTAAACTAGCAGCTATTTTTAAGTGTATATTTACACATTTCTTACAGTGTAACGCATTTCTATATTAGGCTGAAAACTCATGAATTGTCACGTCTGTAGCGCCAAATAGAACCAGATAGTTGGGAGTTCTCGCAATTATAAAGTGACAGCTGTTGTGTACTGGTCACTATGCTCTCGTAATATGAACCTATGGCTATTGATTAGTTCAACTTTGAAATGTCTCAACTATAAACATGAATAGTACTTGATTACTAGTGATTTGTTTAATATTATTTGTTGAAACTTCACCTTGAGGTATCAGTGGTGAAAAACTGGTAATCTGTCAATATATTTACTGATTCATTGTTCTGTATACATTACACCAAGGGCTGTTCAGTGAGCTTCAATACTCAGTCACAAATTAAATAAGAACCATGCGTAATTCACTCCGGAGGTAATTTTAAGGTTTACAACCCGCTCCGCTCATAAAGGAACACAATAATGGAAATAGTGGAACTTAGTAAATACAAACCATGTTAGTACTAGTTCTTATTAATACCAAGTGGTTGTTTTCCCCATTGGAATGAGGTTATGTATTAGATATAGACTTTGATGTTCAGTAATAATTTCATTAATACACTAGGCAGCAAGTTCACTGGGCATAAAATTTGCAAACAATTGTTATTGCAAACTGCAAACATTGATGTTCTGGCAGGTTTGTATTATAGAGGTCCCAGTGAAGCACGAGAATACCTGGACCTCTGGTGATGAGAGATGCTCTGTGGACATCCTGTCTCGACTGTAGCGGCCTCTTTCAAGTCATCAATGTGTTCATCGCAGAAGACCGGGTAGAGACGTGATAGGTGTTCCACATGTCGTATAAAGTTACTACTGTCAGTTGTATACCACCGATGGTTCTGAGTGTTCTCTGAGCCAAACCTAGCAACACTGTCTGTCATGTGGTTCACAAATGTACAACGACTCCGGTCACGTGACTAAATAAACTCAAAGTACTCACGTTATTCGGCCACGAAAATCCACGTGACGTTATTGAATTGTCTATGCACCTAGTAGAAGTCAAGGAAGGCATGACGAACTATCCTCACATAGGATATAGGCCAGTTTTGCCGGTCAGACAGTCGATACTGCTGTACTTTCATAAATTGTAATACATGTGGTGCAGCACAATAAATATAATATTATGTATATCACACAGAATGTTTCAGGATGGGGTATAGTGATAGCTCACTAAAACCATGCCAATAATGTGTTTTCAATTTGTCACTAATGTGAAAATTGTGGGGGTAATGTTATACTGAAAATATGCTTTCAAATGACAATTTATTTCAAAATTAAAAAAAAATACTAAATTATAAATAACGAAAATTTTTGTACAGTGTCATATAAATGACTTTAATTCATTGTCAGTAATTCAGATTGGTGACGTCATTGGCCCATCATTGTTCAAATGGTACACGACATATTCCTTCTGCTACTAACCTCAGAACACTTCACTGTAATTAATCTACTACTACAGAATATTAATCAGGGGCGCAAGAGAAATGAAAAATGTTGTCTTGGCAAAAATTGCTAGAGTTAGCCGTTTTCTAGAAAATCGGATATAAAATTAATGTACTTTTTATAACACCTGAAACATATGCCACCATCGCGACCTTCTCGCAAGGCGTGTAACCTACTTAATAGGCGTGTTGCAGTAACTTTTTGGGACGTATTTATCATCCAAGATTTGTAACACGGATGGTATAAAATAGGTGAATAGTCCTGTGAAGCAGTTGCACTCTCTGAACAAGGAAACATCACTATTAAAATACAAGCCAAGTTAATGATAATGTTCAGCAAGTTGTACGAAATCTTACATCCAGGTATATTATGTGTTCGCTGGACGACGTAAGTGTTTGTCGTATTTCATGTAAGTACTAGAGAAATGTGCCAGTTTGTGTGCGCTCACCTGCAGAGTTGTGTGGGCGTGGTACAGCTCAGCTCGTGTGTTGGCTGGCAAGTACGTAGCAACCTGCAACCAAACATTAACGTCATCAGCTACTCTAGGCTCTATATCACACAAACATGCTCAGATCCGTATTACAATGGCCACAGATAAACTTTCCGTGCGTAAAGCTATATTCTTATTAAACATCCAATCTTTACACGCAATAACAGCTGTCTTATCTTTTACTTTTAGGCATATATTTTATTTTAATATACACATTCGCATAATATAAAGTTGGTATATGTGATATTAGGAAATCTTTGGACAGATAACATCTAACTTAATATATTGCACTAAATTTAACTAAATGTATGTGTTTTTACTAATATGTATACACACGCACACTTAAACCTTACATCAGCTTTGATTGTTGGTTGGATATTGGCTAACATTTAAAACAATGTATATCGTTAAAAGAGAAGATGTATTAATGTTGTAAATTGGCTTAACCATTTTTAACAAGGTTTTGTTTTTACAGGTTTCACTTTCTTAATTAGTGAATGTACAACGTTTAGTAATTACTTGCAATATAATAATTATTACATTGGTTTCCTGTTACACGTATTCTAATGTTTGTGTGAAATAATCTTCTGTTGCTATTGTTACTAACACAGCTTTTTTAAAGTTTGCTTTTGTTCTTGGAGGCAATTTAGCATTCATGTGTACATACATAATATTATAGAAATGGTACTATCTATATCACAGTACATATATCACGTTTATATTTTTGATATATATGACTATGCGGCAAGAAAAAAACAAAACAAAAAATATGTATGGAAGATATCATCTGATTTACAAAAAAATTTACATTGCATTTATCTCATTACTCTGCTCTCTGTAGCCACATGTAATAGCAAGCACACAACATTTCGACTTGTCACAGCATCTACCAAGAAATTGTAAAATGAAAAGTTATTATGAACGTCTTGACAGAGTTTATATATACATAAACATTCATTATATTGCTAATGTTGTTAGTGACACGGAGATGGTAGGATTAAACAGCTCTAATGTAGTTGTTCTATAGACGTATGCTGTATGGAAATGGGGATGAGCTACTGAGAGTTGAAACAATTGCTTTGTAATACTTCATAATTTTTCTACACTATTACCGACAAGTTAAATAGAGAGTGGGTAAATACTTCATCATGAACATATAGGAGATATTGACTTCTATTTTTTTTGTCTTTACTGGACTATCATGTTGTCGACAACAAGGCTGTTAGAGATGGCTATAATACTACTTTACTCGGAAAGTAGGTTTAAATAGTTACTCGGTTGTTTAGTATGAGACTTTGTAAGGCAAGGCGGGGAACTACGTACTCACTGGATGCCACAAAGGAAACTGATAACAAAACATTTACAAAACTTCTGGATATCATAATTCATAAACTGAAGTTTGTAACTGAAACACACCAATTAAAGAATAATGTAATAAATATTACATATACGTTTATTTTATACATACAAAACTAAAATATAAATAGTGTGTAATCTTTTATGTTGTCTTGTTAACAAATTATAACACACTCGGTAAATTTATAACACATTTTTAATGCATTTTTTTTAAATTTTTATAATTTAAAAAAAAATTCCAATAATGTTTATAAAACATCACCTTGGTTTGACAACATTATGTTGTATTTGTAAACAACAGGTCCCAATTAAGGGAAAAGCTTCACTTGGATGAAAATACTAAGAGTGCATCGTTAGAATAAAATATGAACAATCACGCCAGGTATGGTACTTATTGCGGCGCATGAACATTGTTGCAACGTGTTAAAATAATTTATTTTGTAGAAATACTACCTACTAAACGTGCGTTCCATATCTTTATCTGCTAAAAGAAAACACATTTCAAATTATGCTTCTACATTTTTGTTTTCTCGATATCGTGTTCAGAAACATGGTTTCGGTGCATCTGGCTACAAACTATTTTTTTTCAGACTGCTGTCACGTAAAAAATATCAACTGGAACTGTAAAAAAAATAGTGAAGCACAGGTTGGACTTAACTATGCACTTTGCGTAAACAAAACAGTATAGATATGCAAACATGTATGAAGTAAAATAACTTAGCTTATTCTCTATTTCCTGGTTAACTTTCTTTGGAATGATTAAATTAGCATTTACTTCATGCAGAAAATTAATGTAAAAAAGTATTTGAAGGCAATTTTCTTCCTAAGCAGAAGTACCAGTACGGAATTTTCCCAGAGTGAGAAAAAGTTGTTATGGCCCACACATTGTGGCATACTGTACCGTGGTTCTAGGCTCCTTGTCTTTGATGGCTACGTTTGAAGTTGAACTTCCCTTGACCAGCAAAAAATAATCATGTAACTAAACAGTAGTTGTAAGCAGCACACATTTACAACAAAAGAGATTAAGTAAAGTCTGGAAAGTAATTAACTTAAGATCAGTTAAATTACAAAGGGTAAAGTCTCACCATCCCTCCTCCTTTTTCCAATCTTCCTTCCTTCCTAAATTTTAGACGAGCAGATAACCGCAATACACAAGTGCATATGCATACACACATGGGAAGTTATCCATCAAGCTACAGAGTTTCTTGATAAACTAGTAAACATAGTGGTGACGTCAGGTAAGTGTCACAACATTGTGCTGGTATCGTCTTCCTGTTGTCAGAGGTAACCATCCAGTATAAATGTTGCAAATGAGTTGCAACAATAATATTCTACAAAATAACAAATAAATGCTGCAGAATTAGTATTAAATTGTATTTCAGCAATTTTCGGAAGGTTACATTTATCGTGTAACTGCAAACGAGTTTATTATTTTTGCTGGTAACAAGCTGCAAAGTTTAATGATCTCTTGCTGGACATATTTGTGAGCTAAGAAATCTGGTGTCACGCACAAATTTATAATTGCTATCACTAACAGAAAAGTCAAATAACTGAGTTACCAACATCGTTGATGTGAAGAACTGTGAGATGGAATTGTGCAAGTAGGGTTCTTGATTTTGCAGTTCATATTGTGTCACGCCAGTGAATGAAGTGGTTTTTGATACAGAATTTGCGTTACGTGGGGAAAGCAAGTATTAGAGAGCATATAACGTGCACGCAATATTATACGTGACAATCGAGTATTAAAGCAGCAAACGCTTTATCACAAAGGTCTAACGTACTTCTTCCTTGTGCTTCATCACCTTCTACGCGGAGTTTTCCCAATTCCCATTGGCTTAGCTCTGTCATTTTATCATTTGTACGGTTATAAACATCTAATCAATATGTTGTCTTATATGGGTGTCTGTGAATGTTATGAGGGGCCACAAATTGTGGATTTGTGCAACGCTGAGTCATGTTATCGCGTATTGTTGGCCCTGCACTATAACCGTAACCTCACATACAAGTCTGCCCAAGAGAGTCTTGTGATCTCGCTGGCCAAGACAGTGGATCACCTCTTCCTCTCCACTTGCTGCGCTGGGTCAGTATAAGTCCTGGGTACTATAGCGATATTTAGCTGCCCTCTGGTTGCTGTGTTATGAAACAGATTGTCATGGTTCTGCGTCCTAACTTAATTACAGCACATTACAAGACACCTGACTTACATTTGTGTTCCGCTTTAAGATAGCTGTTACACCATATGTAGATACATGGCAATTGCGCATTATTTCTAAGGCCGGATTTACACATTGACCCAACGCCTGACCTTGGAAGGAATCGACCAAACTGGTGCTTGGCCGATCTTGGAATGCTAGCTATGTGTTGGAAGCCTTGGCCATTCATAGTCGGTTTTTCGCCCAATGTCATATGGATTGGCGTAAGCATTGGCGTTGACTCGGTCTTTGTTTACACGCTGGGCTATGTATTGGTGTTGGTTGTTTTTGTCGATTCGTAGTTTGAACCAAAAATTAATAGTTGAAATGCGGCAACATATGCATGGTAAAGAATAAAATATTTATTATTCTGTCTGTGTTCTGCAAATGTACATACAGCATAAAGGCTATTGCAGCATCTGCCACGTCCATTCTCATTCTCCACTGCCTTCACTCAAAGTTGGCGATATGACTGGCCAAACATGAATTGGACCTGTGTGTAAATGACGGGTTGTTCATTCCTCTGCCATTAACCTCTTTACCTTCCAAGATTGGGCCAATCTACAGAGCCAAAGTGTAAACCCGGTCTAACTGTTAACTAGCTTTTAAGCTGTTGCTCTGTACCTCGACGTCTTCTATTACTTACAAAGTCGTGGCTTGCAGCGGGAAACCCTTCTGCCTAGGTATTATAGTTTTCCACGGAAGAGAGATAAACAGCATGTACAGCAGTCAAATACGTCAATAACATCACATAAGGTACTGTGATCAGTGACGTCATAGATTGTTTCAGACATACAGATGGCAATTATGTATAGTCCGTTCCCAAATAATAGTGCGAATTTGGCTTTATTCTAACGGCGAGCACAATAGTGCAAGAGAACATTATTTCTAGGTAGCAAGTATCAGTACAACTAGCATTGCCTACAAGAAACCTGCAACCTTTCAGTAAAACAAAGGAATTATTCTGATGTATCATATTATCAGGAAACAATTCGCGCCAATGTTTGGTTTTTGTTGGTCAGGTTTGGTTTGTTTTAAACTTGAAGCATGGCACTCAACATGCGCTGCAAGTTTTGCTGGGCTGTTATTCGCAGCACGCCCGCTCACAAGTACACTGCAGATTGGAATAATGCCAGCGGAACCTCGTGGTATTCCTGATACACGACAAAATTACACTATGATATCCGCGTGAAGCGAAAACTATCGTACCTGCTGATCATTGCAAGACATGTCATTAATACAACACAGCGAGCTTCCGTTAGTCAGACACTGTCCTGAGTGGCGATGTTTGATGTCAATGAGCTTATTATTTTATATTTACAAGAATGTAACTTAAAGTCGATTTTCAGGGTAGCATTATTACCACAATGTTCACTGTATGGAAAAATTGAAAACCCATATTTGAATCACTTATTTGTAAGCTAGCACTACAGTAAAATGTTCGCACTACGTAGTGAGTCATCGTGTATACAGGTTGTTCGACTATTATACGTACAAAGGAAATGCCCGAGTAGAGATGCAATGAACTAGCAAATATTCCTAGTGAACTTAGGTCCATAAATCAGTAGTTTCTACAGTAGGAAGTATTATGACTGAGCACCTTATACCAGAGTCCCTGAGGATCCAAACTGCAAATATGCACAGTTAACACTCTGCTGTCTGAATAGCTATATTCTCTGAGGGTACACGTCGTGGTACAATGATGCTGCCCCCCTGTATTGCCATTATAACGTCTGTACATAAAGTGGGTATCAAGCATTTTGTCATTTGTAAATGTGTGGAGCCATGACAACAACTTCACTAACTGCACGTGTACATTGCGTCTAGTATTCATAGTGGGCATTGGTACCTGGAACATAATGCAAGAGTGTTGAAACATTGGTATAACTGCATCTGTGCGAGCGTCGTACTGGGAAACCAGTTGTTTGTGAGGATCTATGTTTACAAGGATTACTGGTTAGTTTTATTGTCCTCTGCTTGTCACTTTCGTTTCTACGTATGTATAATAGTCTAACACACTGTAAAACTAACCTAGTGTTGGTTCGTACATTTATATCTGCGCTGAAAAAGTTAAGTATCAACTTGAAAATGCTGGGGCTTTTCAATCTAAAAATATTTCAGAACTTATCTATGCTATACGAATTTTGTTTACAGCCGTGTGTTGTACTGTGAGTTCAAACTATTCCAGTTTGAAGAGAAGAGATAAGCTTCGCTAGATGGGACGCTTGCTACATTGGAAACAATGAGAACTGCTAGTTGTATGTTAACATCTGATGCAGCTGAGCGACGGGACTACATCACGACAATAATGACTACAGTTGAAGCTGACTTGGCGGCAGTCGCAACTGATGACACTTACTGCGAAGGCAGAGCGGTATCCCAATACCTACTGTCTCACATTACCTTCTTCCCTCGGAGTTCTAGCACAAGTTTCGCTAGGTATTTTGCACTGTCCAAACTTGTTAACGAAGTAACCAGCAAGTTTCCCTCGCTAATTAGTTGTCTCTGAACTGCGTAGAGTGCACGCCAATTAAACTTAGTTTCTCGTTGATGTGAATCAAGACATTTTACTGCACTTATGCATTGCGTACTTGCATGTTCATTTAGACATGCACATTCCTCCTCAACTTTTGTCTTCACGAGAAACCTTGAATTGACCAATCTTATGAACGCAAACAAATACTTTTGAATAGGAGCATTCAATACACAGTTTATAACTGATTTAATTGGTTTATTACAAAAACAGTTAGGGTTGAAAGTGTTGTTAATCTCAGTATATTACTCAGATTATTGGCAGCGTGTCTCAGTGCAGGGGCGTAGCCTATTTGCTTGCGCCAATCAGAACATGGCTACTAAGACACCACATGTCTGTGATAGGCAAATATAAACCCAAGATGTGTGAGTTGAAGTATCCAATCACAGACCACGAAGCAAAGCTGCAGATGTTCATGTAAGACGACGAAACAAGTTGGTACAACAATATTTGCGCGAGATTGCAGGGAACCTAGTATGATATCTCTGGTTATGTTTCATGATGACAGACGTTGTTGTGGTGGTATAATCACACGTCTTCCATCCAGGTGGGACAGGTGGTTATGTTTCATGATGACAGACGTTGTTGTGATGGTATAATCACACGTCTTCCATCCAGGTGGGACAGGTGGTTATGTTTCATGATGACAGACGTTGTTGTGATGGTATAATCACACGTCTTCCATCCAGGTGGGACAGGTGGTTATGTTTCATGATGACAGACGTTGTTGTGATGGTATAATCACATGTCTTCCATCCAGGTGGGACAGGTGGTTATGTTTCATGATGACAGACGTTGTTGTGATGGTATAATCACACGTCTTCCACCCAGGTGGGACAGGTGGTTATG
>PNEQ01011380.1:0-20608 GCA_003012365.1 Medauroidea extradentata | reverse complement strand
ACCTGCACGTGACCTTCCTACCGACCGCGGTAGTTACCTCAGGGTACTCTTGTTTCTCTCGCTGTTTATAGCTCACGTCATCTCCACCGTGCCGCGTATTCATCACTGGTGTCACTTAGATGGTGGTAATGGTAGGTGAACCTCACACACAGCTGATCAACTAACGGCAGGAGGTGGGAAACAATTATTTATTGTCTACATATTTCTTAGTGATGCCGGGTAGTGGTTGAGAGTTTCGCCTTTTTATCAATAGGCAATTCTTATCCTGTCAAGAAATTTCTCAGATAAAAAGGAAATGTTTCATGACGACGGACAACACATTGTTCTTGCGAGCGTACGTTCATACTTGGGGTTTCAATATATTTGTTGGCTATCCCTTACTTCCGACATCTTGCACTAAATAATGCGTCAGATTTTAGAGCAACTACTGAGATACGACAATGTCTTCCACACTTGTGTTGACAGTTTGTCCCGCTACTTGGGAATGCCTGCTCAGTTCATTTAATAATGTTGACACGAGGCTTGTGGCACCGGGTGGTAAGACACTGGACTTATATTGTAGACGACGACCCATGTTCCACTCCAGATACCTGGGACATAGACTAGACTGAGGAGCAGAGGTGCAGCCACCGCATTCTTGAATTACGTCTCGGTAGACATGTTGGCGGCTATAATTATTTGACTACACATTGGCCTCTTACATACTTTATTGTTCAATTTCAATTTTTTTTTTTATTTTTGGATATTTTGTCACTTGTATGTCCGCCATCTTCTTGCGTGCTGACGTCCACCTTTTTTCGTTTTTCATTTGTCTTTTTCCTCTGGCTCGTCGCATGCTAGGAGCAGCCATATTTGTTTACATAGTTAGTTGCTAGATGGCGCTAGTGTCGTAGGAGAACATTCGTACTGTTTCACCAGTCCCTTCTCACGTCTTCTACAGCTCTTGATGTATGACCAAGAGTGTCGAACGCTTGTCGTCAGTTTTATCAAGTTTAATTATTCTGTTAGGAAGGTCGGTGTTACAAGTTCGGTTAGGGAATGTTTTGACCCATGTTGAAGTCACTTCTCGCCATTTACTTTGTTTTCCTAATCTTCTATGCCTTGGGTTCCTTCTGTAACGACCTCGCTGACACCGAGAGTTCAACCCATACACCTGACCATCTCTACTAAATTATGGTAATGTAGCTGTAAAGTGATGTAGGAGTATTATCTGTCAAACATGTTTTATATTCGCTGATGTTAGATTGTAATATATGAGCGCAGCTTTGGAGTAGTATTGGAGGGGGAAGTTAGGAGGAGTCGTGCCAATAACAATTAGAACTCCACTTCAGTTTCTATAAATATTGAAGAAATTTATAAATACAGAATTACATTCTCCCCTAAGTGAGAAGCATGTTAAAAATGTAATAACTAAAACTTTCAAACACTTATTGACTTGTAGAAGTGTGATATATGAACAAGAAATACATACAGGTGCTGCCGACTAAAATGAAGGTGTAAATACTTGTAAACGGCGGCAAATAGAGCGCCAAGTTGGCAAGACTGGGAAGTAAAGGAGCGGGTTGGACAGGAGAACAGCTGGTCGAGGAAGGGGAGGTTAGTGACCTTGGTGACGTCACTGTCCTTGTGCAGGATGGTCGGGCGACAAACTGGTCCAGGCAGCCTCTAGGTTCGTTAACACCGGCCTTGTTCCTGCTCGCTGTCGTGTCTTACACCCGATACAAGCTAGCCATCACTCAGTACACTATTCCGTACACGATTCAGTTCAGGTATTACTGCACCAGTGTGTGCCGTAACTACATAATTACGTACATTGTTTCACAAATAGAACCAGTCTCATTGTTCGTAATAGAGTATGTGCAGGCGCATGCGCACTGCACAGTTTCAGCAACAGCGCATGCCAAGTACGCAAGCAGGGTTGCCAATGTGCTATGAAGAGTAATAAAAATCTGTGTTTGCTACTGAACACACGACCACTGGGTATTTCAAAATCTAAATGTTACTAGATAGTTTCACATATTGGCCACATATTAACCGGTGCCTTGCAAGTAAAGTAGTTTTCGGCAGTTCTGCAGTTATAATTTATGGAATATAACAACCAACGTAACAAATGTGTGTTCGTTTTATCCTTTATGTTTCGAAACTTTCTAATAAACAGTGATAGTGTGTGTGCAACACAAAAGTTTTTTTTTTTTTTTTTACGTAATTCTGCTACTAAATCTCAGTAAAGTTTATGAAGAGAATTAAGTGAGTGATTGAGTAGATAATTAAGAATAGCGTGTTCCGTGCTGTGTAATGCTTTCAAACTCGCCGTCGTCTAGGCCTGGACACAAGTGAATACCTTAGCATTTCACTTTACGTTTCCGTTACTATCACAATTTTTCTGTATACAATAAATACGTCAAGCTAAAGTAACAACAGTTTAAAAAATAAGAATTGATTTTTTTAACGAAAAAAATTGGGTTGTGAATTAATATAATTCTGCTTCGAAATACGTTACACATACATGATGACTTTGAATTCGACCGACAAACTTAGTGGGGCCTTTCCTTACGCAAAATAAGATGCGGTTTACGTTTAAAAGTTTGGCTGGAATAGCATATTAATGGCTTTACGACGACACGAAAATGGATGTGCAGAATTGAATTTAATGAACCCATCGAAAACCGCTGGAGGTATCGCAAAAAGCACAAGGATACGTGTTGGAGGATACAAATATCTGATTTCTGACGACATGATATTGGTACGAATCAACCCCCTTTATAGGAAACTGGGGTATGCGAGGTTGCAATCGTATGGCATTTCGAACCACAACGCTGTCTCGTGGTTTGATGCGAGTTTATGAAAGAAAAATTTGTTAAACAGCAATAAAAGGCGCCTTGGTACACCCTCCGGACAACCATTTCCCCAAAAACTATGACCGACGTATCTGCGGATAGATTGGAGTGGCGTTCCCTAATACCTGTGTGGTTATGCAACTAATCAGGCACTGCTACTACAGGGGTGGCAGTGGTCAGGAGGCCACATCTCTTTACTCCAACGTAGGCGATGCGGGTTCGATATTCGGAGGGGAGCATGTGTAAAAATCGACGGCCGCGCCGATAAAATAACCTCTGGCGAAATGTGTCAGCAATTCTGCGACCAATAAAATGATGGAAAGGAAGGGAGAGAGTGCAACCTGTGTGGCACTCATCTTCACTCAGAATGGCGTGCTGTGGAGTCGAATGCAGTACATGTGACGTTTGAACACTGTTTTCCAACAGCGCTGGAAAACGCTAGTTGTGTTTGTGAAGGTGGAGGCCGTGTTCTGTGTTGTTATGGAACGCTATTCACGGCCGGAACTCGCCGAAATCATATTGTGTGTGATGAGGTGGAGGCTAATACACGAGCAGCACAACACTTGTACAGAGAGCGGTATGCGAGCAGAAGGCAGCCTCATCACACTGTGTTTACTACACTGCACTGCTGGTTGCGGGAGACTGGCCACATGGATGTGACGAGACTAAAGCTGGACGTCAGCGTCATGTGCGAATGGGACGTACCGAAGAACCAGTGCTGCAAATTGTTGGAAACAATCCAGCCACCAGTTCGCGTACTGTCGCCAACATCAGTCAGCGTACTGTTGTGCAGGTATTGAATGAAGAGATGCTGCATCCATATCATTGGCAGAGGATGCACAGCATTGGGCCGACCGACTTTCTGAGGCGACACGTGTATGGAGCTACGACATAATGTAAGGGCGGGGGTAATGGGTCATCCCCGAATCAACATACCGACCAGCGACATTCTTCACACGTGGCACACTGAGGTGATCCCATCGGGTATCGAACCCGCATCGCCTACGTTGGAGTAAAGAGAGTGTCCGGCTGACCACCGCCACCCCTGTAGTAACAGTGACTGATTAGTTGCATAACCACACAGGCGTTGGGGAACGCCACTCCAATCTACCCGTAGATACGTCGGTCATCGTTTTTGGGGACACGGTTGGCCAGAGGGTGTTTTACCTTGGTGACCTTCTTTTGTTGTTTAACACATATTCTTTCATAAACAGGCATCACACCACGATAAACGTTGCGGGAACGAAATGCCATACGATCGCAATCTCGCTTACCCCATTTTCCTACAAAGGGGATTGATTAGTACAAATATCATGTTAGAAAACAGGTCTTTGTATCATCCAACATGTAACCTTAAGCTTTTTGTAATACCCCCAGCGGTTTTCGATGGGTTCAATAATATCGATTCTGCACATTCATTTTCATGTGATCGTAACGCCCTTAATATGCTTTTCCGGCCAAGCTGTTAAATATAAACCCTACCTTATTTTGCATAAGGAATCACCCCAGAAAGTTTGTCAGTCGAATTCAAACTCACTCTGTATAACACGAAAATAATACATGCATTTATTCAAATATTTATCGTACAGTATTTGAATATAGTTTTGTAGTTAAGAAGCAACATATATTGACGTAGCTTACGAATATTTCCATAACTATTTTGACAGGTTTACAATAATATTAAGCCATGTATGTTAATTTATCGTGAAACATATATCTTACGACTGCATTACAAAACGTTTCTTATAAATAAGCACTTTTAATAATAACAAAGATATATATATATATATACACACACACACATACACAGATATGTTTGTGTGTTCTCTGAAAACTTTGATACGTTAAACCAACAGTACTTCAGTTAGCTTTTTTTTTTGTTTGCCGAATCCAATGTGAACTACTCCGTGAAAAAAAAAAAAAAAAAAAAAAACAACGTAATGAATGCTATCGTAAATTCAAATAAATGTTGAAGTCAAGTGCTAATATTTTAAATTGTGTAACCACTTTAATTGACTGCACTGTATATTTGTTTGTGACTGGCAACGGAGATGGGAAGATGAGATATGTGTATATGTATCTACACTCTTGCGTCTGGGGACAGCAGTTGAAGCAGTGGCTATAGTGCTAGCCTCCCACCTAGGTGGTCCGCGTTCTATTCCCAACGGGACTGACCTCTGCTTTCTCGCACGAAGGAAATGTGGCGGGCGTTACTGTTGGTCGGCAGGTTTCCTCGGAATACTCCAGCTTTCCTGGCCGTTCACATTCCGTCGCTCCTCTTACGTAGGTTATAATTACATGTTCGCCTTCAAGAGTCGCCAGACGTCTACGGGAACCCAGTCAGATTACTGTTCTTGGGGTGTGATGCTCTGGACATGGGTAACTGAGTAATTTAGTAACTTACATTGCTTAAATTTACATCTATGATGATCTTTTGCAGCAATTTTGCGTGCTGTATTTCTGAGGGCGGGCTGTCTGGGGCCTGTGTCGAAACACCTTAAGGGCTGGCCCATGACTCAAAGTTGGACTGTCTCACAGTGGGAATCCCGACGAGTTACATAATAGGAGGCGGCCTACATGACTCAAGTCATGTCCGAAACATGTTGTAATATTTATTTTTAGACCCCTGAAATGCGGGGAACACCCGACTGTTTTGCCTAGTATATATGGGTTTAATCGACAAATTCTGGGAGAGTTCGTTATTGGTACTGTTAGAGGAGAGAGACTGGTGAAGACATCTTGGTGACGTCAGAGTATACTGCGAGGCGGCAGGTGGCTACCTTCGGAGCAGTTATGGGCGAATCAAGAGGACTGCTGCGGCGGGCTGACAGGCGAAGAGGAGGTGCGCGACGGGAGTCGAACCGAAGACCTCAAGAGTGAAGACAGCAGTGCACTCGGGGTGCTGCGCAGCTCACGACGATTCATCACCACGGCGGACTATTAAGGTTGTACACTGTCACTATTTTAGTGACTGTTGATTGGATATATGGCTGAATTATATTGTGATTTGTAGTGTTTAATTAATTGATGGTAGACATTTTTTGTGCTTTAATTGTCAAAGTTAATTAACGTGTCTGTGTCACAGGAGTAATTGTGTGTACACCTAATTGTGTTGTGAGAGTTCTAGTTGATTACTGTTTTGTGTGTTTCGTAGCTTTGCGAGATATTAAATGCAGTACTTGATTTAACTCTTTTATTTCTAATTACAAGACCACTTTCCCAAAAGAACTAAGGAAATTGCCCACACATAAAAGTTTTTGTCTTAAACTTGTAACAGTATATTACAGTTTGTTGTCAGGAAATAATATTTCAAATACACGAGCAAAATATTTTAGTCAGTAAAATTATCACATTATTTACTTTTCTCTCGGCTTAGATTATGTTGTCTAAACAGGGTGTATTTATAACATTGCAATTATCTCCAAGCTTGGTTTCCTTATCTGAAGTGGTTAATAGACACAGGACCAAGTTTTTGTTCCTCGGAATCAGTAGTTTATAGATACAGGACCCGTAGCTAACAGACACAGGAATATGGATTTATATACTCAGGAACCAGTAGTTCATATACATAGGACCAGTGATTTATAGACTCAGGAACTAGTAGTTCATATACATAGGAACAGTGGTTTATAGAAACGAGGATCAATGATTTATAGACTTAGGAGCAGTGACACACGAACCAGTGGTCTATAGATTCAGTAACCAGTGAACCATTCATAAGAACCAGTGTTTCATACTGTTGTGAGAATCATCTCAGTATTAGCCTCGAAATATTTTAAGCAACTATGGTAAACCGAAATCAGTCTGGCAGAAACGAGAATGGAACCTGTGTACTTCGGAATAGGAATTCAGTAATTCATCACTACGCCAACTATCTCGGCTTTGCGTAAACTGAGGCATCTGTTTACCAAGAACAGGAGAAACAAATGATAGTGTTATTTTTCAAAGTCGTATTGGCAGTCCATCGAGGATGAAAAGCAATAACAATTAGATCGTTTCATTACGGAAAGTAACGTCAGTTGAATTAGTCATCTAAAATATGGAATCAGGACCGCTACAATCCCAGTTGAGATAGACATAGTTGTATATGGTTCAGTAAGGAAGTGAGTAACAGGACAGGAAGTAGCTGGCCAGCTATCAACCACCACTCGTGTAACTGTCGACGTCTAGACCCCTGAGAGCTGGTTGCAGCGCCCTTGGTCGACCCCGGCAGTCAGTGAGTGTGCGTCCCATCAGCCAATTGTCTTGACCGCTGTGATTGGATAAACGAGCCGGCAATATGACTACTGCAGCAATCAACGCTACTATGGGCCTGGCCCACAGCCAGGCTAGTGCCAACCTTGGTCGTACACTGCTTAGTGAGTACCCTTAGTTACAAGCTGGACTTGAGATGGTGTTGCCGCTGGTCCCTTATTACACAACAGCTGGATGACTCGAACCAAAGTAATCACGTCTGCCACTGTAGCAGTGAAGAGAGTTATCTGGTACTAGCATAGGAACCCAGATATCCTGCTAACGGATTCAGTTAACGCGATTCTGATAAATAACGTTCCGAGCCATTTCTCAGTTAATATTTTCAAATTCAGGTTTCTATTTATTTTGACATGTCTGAGGATAGCATGTTCCGTTTACCCTCTTTTTTCACAGTAGACATAAACAAACTTACCGCATGGATACTAAAGACTTTACTTAACAATAACTGATTACGTAACGACAACATTAAATTTGAGAAGTATTGAGACGCAAATTCGAGTTGAATAAAACATGTTCGAACAAACCATTTAGTGACTTACAAACTGATAATCCAGGGACAGGCTGTAAGTGAAAGAAGGCATGCAGCTTGATGCGTCAATAAACTGTTCCGGCAACTTTGACGTCCCCACCAACAAGCATGCACACTTCTAGAGTATTGACGTCCCCACCAACAAGCATGCACACTTCCAGAGTATTGACGTCCCCACCAACAAGCATGCACACTTCCAGAGTATTGAATATCAAGTCTTCACTGCTGATATGCTATATGAAGTACAACGACGGAGGAAGTAGACGGTAACTTGATCTCAGCGGTGCTTGTCTCCACGTGCATTGATACTAGAGACCTGGTCTGAGTACTGACACCAAGGAACAAAGCTGCATGGTGTGGACATAACAAGAATAGTAAACAAGTGAACACAGCCCCTGTGGGTGTCATGTTGTTGTAAGATGTACTTCCAAGTTCACAATCTGTGTAACTCTTTTAGATTGCAGTGTGAATGTTTAAAAGCGCGCACTTAAAAAATACTTACTAAACAGCAGATATGCGAGTTTATCGCGAAAAATCTTTATAGCAATTGGTTTAAATGTCGAGTGTTCACATATACAGCTCTGCTTGTGGTTATTGAGAGCGTATCTTTGTTCAAACATGTCTCTCACATGACTACACCAGTCACAATAATATTATTTTGACTTAATGTGTATGTACTATGCTAGTCTAGAACCCAATGACAAGCAAGATTTAAAACATCCAATCACAGACCGCGAATCAAAGGTGCAGGTGTGCACATAAGGCGTTGAAACCAAATGGTGTAAAACATTTTTCACCACAAAATCTTGGTTCTACTAAACAGCAATAGGAGTTTTTAACCCACATACAATACGGGAGATATTGTGTAACTTCAGTTTGCAAATAGAACATGTGCTATGCATTGTTATTTTACAAGTCTGTTAATATCTGTGAATAATATTGTAATATGAATGCTACCAGTGATGTACAGAAAGCAATTTCAACGTACCTAGTTTCTTAACACTTCTACACAACTGCGTGATAAAGTTACAAATTATTTTTACAGTCTAACGAGTCGAGCAATTCAAGTAAAACGCAGCAGCGTCCATATACGACGAACAAAAAAGTTATCCCAGATGGAAAGTCAGCATTCATACACTACAGTTCACTTCTTCCCATAGAATACACTGATTCAAGGTAAATGTATATGTTCGTTAATTGACAGGGCCTGGAAAAACTAACGCTTTCAATAGGCAGCACTTGACCTCGGAATACTCAGCACACATCAAAATAGAGGAAAGAATTTAGACAGAGATAAATGATAGCGGAAGATTTGAGAATGAAGAGTCAGAGAGTGAGAGACAAGTCGACTGCAAGGAGCTGTAAGTTCTTCAAGGAAGAAATCGCGTCCTGAATAAATGGGGTTAAATAACTCACGTAATGCGGAGCGTGTCTTCGCTGTTCATTAATCTGCGGAGATAAAGAAACACAGGAGGAGGATACAAGCTACAAGTACCTGATTTAGCCGACAGCGACGTGCAGTTAGCTGTCTGGGAATCACTCCAAACTTGTTAGCTGTCTGGGAATCACTCCAAACTTGGCAAACATCTTTAGCAAGAGAACTCTTGAAAAAAGGAGAGTCAGAACTGTGCTTACTTCATTCTATCAGCCTTCGAAGTAGTTCCCAATATTTACATCTTACATGCAGTTATATAAATGAGAACACCAGAGTAACATGTTTATCAGGTTGATGCATCTTAAGAACTTTGTTTTTCCCAGCTGCAAAACCGCTTCTTTTCATATTTACTTCTTATAGTAAAATAAAACTTATCATAACAAAAAAAAAAAAATAAAAACTCAGGGCATCAAAATTAAGACAGGGCTGATGTTTTGTCAGTTTTATTAGTTTTATTTATCTTTGTTGTTTGTTTTCAACATTTAATTGTTCTTTTAATTTGGTTATTTGACACAATTTCTCTTCGGATTTTTTAATGTGTTTAGTTGTGTCGCTATGTGTTGACTACAGTCAATTCAGTTTCTTGTTCCTTTCTTCTTGATCTTTCTTAGTTTTCTACTATGTACTACAAAGTACATCAATGGCCACTGTCGACAATCTTTTAATAAACAATAATTTAGCCTCACTGCTAAGTTTAAATATTGATTCACGAACTTTCGTAAACTCCCCTCAGGTTGTAGGAGGTGTATAGAGCACTTTTATCCCACGACTGCGGACCGTGTTAAATATCTATCGAGTATCTCCACATTTTCCCGTGCGTGAATCACGGTTAATGTTGCTGTTGCCCGGTGGATATTTCTTCGGGGTTTTCGTTTTCCTGCCCTTGTTTTACATCTCTGCTCTAGCAGCATCTCATAACACCTCATTGATTCTTCAGGCCATCTACACTACCTGCGTATGTTGTCTTTAATGTTTAATGTATAGTTGCCTTAGTACATTCACTCCTGTCCTTCGTCATCTACGATAACCCTGCCTAGCACGTGGAACTTCCTATACATTTTTATTCGCACTTTTAAATACGGCAGTTGAATGGTAACAATTACTTTCAGTTACGAAGAAAACATGTTTTCTGCCTAGAGGAACGACCATCGTAAGAAGTAAAGTACTAGGAAATATTATCTGCACACACCCAATCCTTTATCTGTGGAACCCACCCATCGACACCCCCTCCCCTTTCCCCTGGGAGGAGACAAATCAAACGGACGGGACGTTTTTTTTTTGGATAGCCAGATATATTCTTGATCGGTCTCCGTGGATAAATAGGGGGTTTATTGAAGCACGGGCGCGATATTTGGTAAGCGGGTATTTCTCAAGAGAATCTAGAAACAGTTTCTCCGCTTTTGAATTGCCACTCTTCAGACCCAGGTTATAGTGTATATTTTTATAACAATAATATTACTATTACTTGTTGCAAGTTTGTAAATTGTAACATGATAACAAGTAAAACCTACAAGGACATTTTGTGCAATAAGGATAAAATACAAGAGGTTATTAATGAGAGGATAAGGAGCAAAATGAATCATATTAATATATGGCTAGGAATCAGCGGTGCACATGTGTAGAACAGTTTATTGACTGATTAATTCAAGGGCATGACTGACGTCACAAGCGGTATGACTGGGTAGTTTCAGTGTAACCACTTCTCAGATGAGCTCTTCATAATCAACTACTTACTCGTGACGTACAGATAAAGATACACGTTGCCATCATGGGTAACATACCACCCACTACGGAGGTGCATGCATTCCCACACGTAGTTCCAATATGCATTCTTGTTGCATATTCTTTCATGAAACGTTTACTGCAGATTGTTCACGTTATACAAACTTATCATTATATATTCAGGGCGAGAAAGGACAGAACTATTAAATTGGTGTGACGATGCCTTATAGAACTAAGTTCAAATTTTGTTTCAATTTTATCAGCAAATAGAATAGATCGGGAATAAACCTACCCTATATGCCGTAAAATAATATTTTTTTCAAATATCATGAAAATCTAATTGAAATTTAGCATCGAATCTCAAAACAGAGTCAAAATAATTAAAGATCAAATAGTTTTTAATTAATGTAAAGAAAAATAAATTTTTTATTTATTTGATTTGTGCACAAATGCACTTTATGGACTATTTGAAGACTAATTTTCGATTAAATATTTCAAAAACGATCACCGCATATACTTAGGGGATTGGACCCGAGAGTTTATTCGCTTTCGACTACAGCTATTATTTAAAACAAACAAGAGCCTATACCGTAACAACGATCTGTAACTGTGTTATAACAGGTTTTAACTACCGAATCTGTTTCTTTAAAATAAATAATAAGTTACAGCGTGATGTTACCTAATTATTTATTGAACGAAACCTCATTTTAATTGACAAAGTAGTAAAATCTCTATACCGATTTTTTCGAAAAAGTACATTATATTGTAAAACCATTTTGCTACAAAGGTACAACCAAATTATGTTTCAATGTGACTGTGGTTGCCTGCAGGGGTATGTGTTCGCCACGTCTAGTGCTTGGATGTGCTATATGTTGGTGCATGTCTGAGTGAGAACTAGACATAGTACTGTAATCACTAGGAACATACACTCTGTGACTCGTGTGACTCCGAGTGTTGCGGCAGTGTTGTGTCTGCATGATGTCTCTGTCCTTGGATTCTTGCACTTTCACCTACTGCTAGAGGTGAATAATGCCGTCCTTCTCACTCCTCCCCTGATATCTGGCACTGAGTAGCTACGTATACACAAGTGAAACAACATGGTGATTAGTAATCACTAGCCGTTACTGCATATACATCACCACTAACAAGAGTTACTTTACTGCTTGTATGGTTGGTAGCGATTTATTGTACGTAGTTCCGTGTATTTTCCTATTTGAATAAAACATTAGTGAAAGAACATCAGATGAAATATACCGCTCTATATTTAACATACTTCGAAATATTTATTTATGATCTTATTGACATTCCTACTGACTGTATAATTTCAGTTAATTAGCGCCAGTATAAAGTAACGCTACCTGCTGGGCCGCTCGTCATCTTGCACGCGGCCGCTTGCTCTGAGCTTCAGACATTTCAAAATTCCACCAATAGGTGGCAGCAGAGTTAGGTTTTCGCTGCTTCGCTTGCTTGAAAGCGAGACGTGAGAAAATACGTTATTTATTGCTTCAGTTAACATCGTCGTTGTTCGTCGTCGTTCACGGCAGTAGAACTGAAACAAACTTGAATTCTTGGATTGCGTGTGTCATCTGTGTTTTAAGTAGCGGTTTTGAGTTACAAATTGAAATATACATATGCCCATATTTATGAGATTCGTAACGGTAATTGTGCGTGTTGTATCAATTAGAGTCGATGGACAAAGAAGTATTTGTAATAAGTATTACTATTGATTGTAGGATATTATTGCATGCCGTGTATCTGGAGGCCGGGTGGTCAGAAGCTGTGTCGCAACACCTTATGAATTAGCCCATGACTCACAAGCCGGGCGGCTACATGATGGGAATCCCGCCGAAGCTACGTTATAGACCTGTTTGAACTGCGCCTTGGCCCTACGAGGCCGGCCTATGAGGCTCAAGTCACGTTCGAAGCATGATGTAATATTTATTTTTAGACTCCTGTAATGCGGTGAACCCCCGACTATTTCGCAGAGTGTAAAAGCACAGAATCGACACATTTGGAGGGAGTTCGCTATTGGTCGTGCTAGAAGGAGGTATTATGCTTGTGGAGAGAGACTGGTGAAGACATCTTGGTGACGTCAGAGTCTACTGTGAGGCGGCAGGCGGCTACCTTCGGAGCAGTGTTGGACGAACCAAGAGGACTGCTGCGGCGGGCTGACGGGCGAAGAGGAGGTGCACGACGGGAGTCGAACCGAAGACCTCAAGAGTGAAGACAGCGGTGCACTCGGGGTGTTGCGCAGCACACGGCGATTCATCACCACTGCGGACTATTTAGGTTGTACACTGTCACTATTTGAGAGATTTTTGATTGGATATATGACTGAATTTGTATTGTGATTTGTAGTCTTTAATTGATCAATGGTAAATATTCTGGCTGTTTAATTGACAAAGTTAATTAACGTTCTGTGGCTCAGTAGTAACTGTGTGCATAATTAAGGGTGTTGTGAAAGTTATAGCTGATTGCTGTTTTGAGTGTTTTTATAAGGTTTGTGAGATAGTAAATCAATAACTTAATTCGACTCTTTTCATTCTTATTATAAAACCTCTATCCCAAAGAGCTCAGGGAATTATCCACACGTAAGTTTTTGCTTAAACTTGTAACAATATATTCAGCCGTTGTGCCTTTAATGAGTAGATATTGTAGATAATATTTATCAGAGTAGCTTAATGTGAATGTAAACATTGTACAAGCCTATGCAAATTAAAGAACGTGGCAATGTTTATGTTTACATTCAGCGGAAATATATAAACTGGCAGAAAATAGAAATTATTCAGGGCTTTTTCGAGCGATCACTTTATCCCGAGTCACCTATAGAATACTTGGCTCGCACAGCAGAGATTACGACATTCACCCCGGCGAGGTCACTAGGTACCCATTATTTTTAAACGTGGAAAACGGGCCAAACATTGCTGTTTCGCGGAGAGTTTTCTCGTGGTGGCGTTCTTGTGTTCTGTTACTTAAGTTCGTTATCTCCGCCATGTTGAATACTTCCCTGACACTCCTCGTGCACACGCTAAGTGAAGGCAATAACTGCTAGCTTGGTCGCTGCAGGTTTCATATACAGGATGTTCTTGACTGAAAGCTCTTCGTCATGTTGTAGAGGATGCGCAAGCGAGTACACTTAGGGCCGCAGAGGCTAGGACGTACCAATACATTTACACAAGATTTGTGGTTTTGAGATTCGCTAATCCCGTTAAATTATCAATGAAATAGCAACAACTGCGAGTGAGAGAGACTGATGTTGCTATAGGGCTGGTCCGTATTGAACGAACAGAGTGAGCTGCAGCAGCAACACTTTCATATCATTGGTAAGGAAGCTGGCTCGGAGCTGGTATCGTGCACAGCCGACCTTATTGGTTCAGTCAGTGCTTGACAAGTTAGGGTCCACAATCAAGTCACGTACGATGCTCCTCGATATTGTTGACAAGTGAGGTGGACAAGGTCGGTGTTACGACAGCTCGGGATTTACGAGGCAACTTAGCTTCACTAAATCCAGTACACGTCACTGGCTGCTGTTAAAGTTAAGCAGACCAGAGCAATGTTCTGTATCGAGTCCTTTTTTTATTTGACTTGACTCTAGCAGTGGAGTTGTACTCTGTGGTACGAACCTGGCTGGATAGTGCTCATAACACAAGACACTCGGTGAACTTGACAGAGAGGTATTACGGAATGATTTTACAGTGAAATACGTGCGCTATGAGGAATGGAAGTTGTAACAAGCAGAGGCAATATTATTTTTCGTAAAATGTTTAAGTAATTCTGCGTAAGTTACTTGCACCGACGTGGTATGGGGTAAAGGAACTAATATGAACAGGTAAAACCTTACTGAAAGATATATTATTTTCCAAATGCCATTTTGAAAAGGTTAGCATAGGTTTTGATATAACCCGGAAGTAACAGCGAAAAGGTCGCAAAATTATAAAAATATCCAAGTTAAAGTTTGCGAAAGAAATCGCAACAAGTAAAGTTTGGAGCGCACTTTGACCTATACGTCAGATGTTCAGTTCTGGAACACATGCGTCAAGAGCTGCAAGTCACGATGGCAGACACGAGGGGACAATTTATAACTTGGCTTCCTCGAGCTGAGGAACTTGTAAGTTGACAGATGACGGCGCTCTTCAGCCTCGAGGTCACGATAGATAGATATTTGCCGCAGCAACAGCTGCTTGTTCCAAGGACGTGTTGTTCTAGTCTAGACACAGCTACCAACTACTAAGCTTAAAAACTGCTGCCAACATCTGTGCGGTGAAGAACCTCTCTCTAGCGCGATGTGACAGTTTAGTCCAACACTAGTGGTTACAACCTACGGACATACAACGTCGTTAACAACATCAGTGGACCGCATGGAAACTGCACACTACCTTGAGAAAAGTTATAGGAAACAAAAAGTTATTAAATTAATATCTTATTTAAGCGCTGGGAGTATAATATTCATGATGACTTTCTCCCGTCGCGTTATGTGCAATGTAATATTTATTAAACATGCCAGGCATACACGCGATCTAACATTCTGAACACCGCCTGCGATTGGTAATTGATCATGGACACGTGCCAGTGTGAATGTTATCCGAGCAGATACAGTGTAGTAGGAATAACTGAAAGGACAGAAGATCTATGCAAGACTCGAGCCCCTAAGTACTTTATAGACTAGCCAAACTCCGCCCCCGCTAAGGTACGGTGGTAGATTAGTTAAGAGTGGCGACTTGAGAAACCAACCAGGATATTTGATCAGTAAGGAGCATCAAGGCAACCACCAGTTAGTATATCGTAGTTCGTTGTTGTCTCTTCTTACACTCCAAGTGCTACTACACAAGTTATACAACCTGCTGTGTCGTTCGATTGTCGGTTATGCATTCTGGTGAGGTCGTTTTGTTCCGCTTCTTGGAAGCTCACTGGATTCCTTGTTCTTTATAAGAAAATCGTATTTTAATGGCGTGTCTTGAAAATAATACTACATATTACAATATTCACATAATTTTAAAAATCAATAAACAATGCAACAAAGAGAGATTTGACATTCACTCAACAAAACAGGTATTTACCATTTATCTCCCAGCAAATATTGTGCTATTGATTGTGAGTGACCAATTTTAACAAATGAATGTAATATATGGCAGCACATTTTCCAGTCGGATAACCAAAGTCATAGGTAGTGAAACATTTAATGACTGATAATAATCAATGAAGTACATTATAATGAAATAATCTACAAGCTATTTCGTAAACTTGTAACGTTCTTACCGAAATATAAGAAAACATTTGTAGAAACAAAGTACGGACTATATAACAATAAAAGTTTTACCGTTTTAATTAAAACACGATAATCTTTCAAACTAGTCACATCATTGTGTCTATTATCAATGAAAAATTACAAAATTTTTCTCCGTGCTTTAAAATATATGTATTAATTCGCAATATGAGGTTACTTAGATGCAGTTAGCTCACAGGAACTATTTAAGAGATAAAATAATTATTTAACATTGTCTAAGCCCAATACTTAACACATCTGCTGCCAGAGGGCTTTACTACAAAGTTAAACCTGCAACTTTTCTCTGCGCAGAAAACAAACAAACAACCATAAACATAGCAAACCTCGAGGCGCGTCAATGATCTACTAAAATTAAATTATCTGGACATTTACATCAAGATTCTGTGGTTTCTTTGGTTATCACAGTTGTTTCAAAGTTCGGAGACAATTTTGTAAATCAAATAAACCCTTGTAAATAATCTGCTCGAAACTATACACTTTATATTTAAAACTACACAAGTGCGAGGAACGCACATCTTCAATGATACGAACACACAGGGCGGGGTTGGATCAACAACGGAACATGTTCGACTCGCGCTCGGGAATGTACAGGATTTAATTACCAGCTCCGGCCATTCATATTTAGGTAATCCACGATTACATAAATTGTTTTAGGAAAATACTGCCATGGTTATTTGAAAAAGGCCATGGCCGACTCGTCTCCCAGCTGCTGTCATTGTACCAAGTTGTGTGTTGCCATCTCTAATGACCTCGCTGCACACGGGACGTAGAGTTTATTTTTTCCTTACCTTATCTTTATTTAGTAAGAGACGCAGCAGATAAACGTAAGTTGGAAAACTGGGACAAGAAACCACTTGCATCCTTCGATGAAATACCACATTAAAGACTCAACCATTTATCATTTAATGTATATCTCTCCACATCTCATGTGGTAGTAAAATAATTTGCTGATGAATACAGAATTTTGTCAGTTTAAGGTAAGTAAAGAATTCTAATATTTATAGTCGCTTAAAAATAGTTTCACTGCTGAAACGGTCTTTGAAAAATATATTTCCAAATTATTTAGCAACGTTCCTAGGCAGTAGATCAGAGATCACAACTGTTTGAATTATATTTTACTCGACTGGCTGTGGTGGGGCGCGGAAGAAACGAACCAAGGGGGGGGGGGGGGAGTAGGTAAAGTATTTGTTGAAGGAAAAACAAGACAAAAGAAGGAGTGCTGTTTGGACTCGCGTTTTGTGTTCTGCTTTTTGCTTTTAAGATTCACGAAAAAACCATTATGCTTAAAAGAAAAATAATATAAAACAACCGACTTGAAAGTACTTTTAAATCCATCTCTGTAAATACACATTTAAGCTCTATCCAACTCGTTGTGGTGTCGAGTTGGTTGCTTTTACATCCTTAATTGTCCGGATAATTGGAAAATTTTTGTTCGTTTTAACATAAAAATATTTTCATCAGCACCGACTCACACAGCAACTATGGCTGAGGATATAACTTAGAAGCTTGATATGAAGCCTGAGCAATCTCCATAGACAATATATATCACATGTTCACTTGCATCGCTAAGTAAATCTATACAAACCTCATAACTGTCCAAGGCAAACTCAGAAAATAAGACCTTCAAACAGATGGGTGTCATAATTTCTTTATTTCACATTTTTAATGCTTGATTAGTTGATAAATATTACAAGTTATACGTACTTTTTCACGTAATGTCAAGTATTGAGATTTCTTTTAATTTTTGTTTTAGGTTTATTTTCTCAGGCAAAACATTCATCACAAAATGGAACAAAAGTATGAAGGTATTTAAAGAATGGTTACTTAAAACGGATATATTTGTAGTGTGTGCAGAAGGAACGACCAGTTTTTTCAGGGCACAAAAGATAGAAGTGCGGATAAAATATTTAAATGCAAACAAATAATTGTAATAATTATTATATTCTAACGTATGGCTGCCGCCTGCTTTGGCCGATTGGCAATAACATTCAATTGACTTATTTAATTTTTTCAAATTTATTTTACTTTCCTACAGCATGGAAGAATATTTTATTGCTGAAACTGTCGTGACTAATGTTGATTTCTTGAAGATCTGTTTTCTAGAAGGGCTATTTTTGCAGTAACTTTAAAGAAGAAAATTATCATTTCAGTACATTTACCAGAGAGATACACAGGATTAATGAAAATTTATAATTTCGTCATTAAATTGTCAACTGTTTAAAGAGTAATTGCGGCGAGACTACAAGTGGATGACTACACGCCACCCGTGTTCGGCATCACTGCCGCCAGTGTATGTCAGTACTGCCATCCTGCACCTGATCCCAACGGCATACCAGGAGACACATTGATGATCTTGCAGTGGGAGGGCCATCACTCCTCACCAGTCAGTCCCTTCATAACAGCCAGGGATCATCATAGCCAAGCATAAAGCTGACAGGTAGCTGAATGCCAGTGACAGAAGATAGCGCTGCTTACAATCGCGGTGGCTGGTAGTGAAGACAAATTGACCATGCAACAGAACCAACCCTGGATTAAACCACACGGGACAACTTTTCTGAGGACGAGGTCTATACTATCTCTACGAAACCGCTTTGTAAACAAACCCTATTACTAGGTGGGCCAGAGCAGTGATCCAAGGACACACCCTGTAACTCTAGTCCTATGCGGGAGTTTCAACCATCACCACTCAGATTCCGACCCTCGATAGGCTCAGCACAATACTGGGGGTTTCACACCAATCCCCTGAGTACGTGCGGTATACCATGCATCTGAGTTTTCATCCGAGTAGGCGTCCACGCTTCAGGGCTCCAGAACCCCTTCGTCAGATAAACTGTACTCGAGATCCGTGACACAGGACACTACTGTGTGTCTCAGTGGGGACATGCAATCTGTTCGTAGATTCAACAGTATGCTGGAACTCTCGAACTAGCTTCCAGAAGTTGGCCTAAGGAATCCTCTGTGAATATTTCCCACGTGCGCACAGAAGGCCATCACTTGCCCGGTCTTCGTCCTCACTCCATTAGTCGCCGTGAAGTGCCCCGGTGTTTCCAGCCCTGGCAACGACGTGGAGATGGAGTTGAGAGCGAGAAGCTGTATATTCGCGTCACACTCCAATTGCGGTTTGCAGCGATGACAAGGGTAGAGGGAAGGCAGGCAGAACACAGTGGCCTTTTTGCATCTCCTGCAAACATCATCTACTGGAGTATCCCAGTCTACTGAGGGATGTTGATACTAAGCAGAGGAGGCAGTGACCAGATAGCTCCTTGTTATTCCCGAGCACGCCGAACTCCCCAGAAAGTGTACATTCCCTTACACTTTCTTAACAGACGGGAGCCAAACATCACCGCGCCACTCAGGGCCTCACTAAACGCCAGGTTTTCTTGAGACATGTCCGGCTCTCTGCACCATCTGCCCTTCTGCACCTGAGCCTGAGCCTGCCGCTACAATATTGGATATATGCCAGTTTCCGTGGAAAAGCATTCTCCGCCACTAAGACAGGCTTGGGAGAACATGTCCCACCAACAGTAGCCGCGCTATCAGGCTTCATAGGCTTACAAGTCACGAGTGACAAGCGGTCCTCTCCAGCCGCATTGTGGGCAACCTCGGCCTGACACAGCTCCCGCGACGACTTCAGTCCCACTGGGCGTACCGTCGCGTGGAGATATGCCCACCTGGTGTATCGTATACTCAGTCAATTGTTTCACTCGGATTCTCCTGGAGCTCACCAACGTTGGGGAGAGAAGACCTTCTGACCGATGTCCGCGTTCCTACAACCTCCAGCCCACACATAACCTCTCTGATGAATTACGATAGCTTTGTTGTCGGCCGCTGCTACGACCAGAGTGCAGTCGTAATACCCATGTCGGGTTCTCCGTTTATCTCTTCACATGTGGGAATCGTGCCGGACGATGCCGCTGGCCGGCAAGTTTTCTCGGGGATCTCCTGATTCCCCCGCCCATTCATTCCGGCGCTGCTCCATACTCACGTCATATCATCCCTCACCGGACGCTAAAGACCTTAATGTTAAGCGCAGACCAAAATCTCTCTCTCTCTCCGTTTATCTGTAAAGTTTGTGTTTACACCACAGAAAATGGCGTAAATGGGTGTTTTTGCGGCCACTTTTAGGTATGAAATGTTGGCGCAGAATATTTTAAAACGTATAGGCGTTTACAAGACAACTTTACTCTCAATACTATGTCATAAAATGATAGGGTCATCACTGAAAGTCTCATAGAGGCTAGTTGTCGGCAAGAAGACAGCAATCCAGTTCAATGACATGCACCTGGAGACTAGGGTGGGGCGAGGTGCACAGACTGTGTCGTCCTTACCACTCCACACTTCTAGGCCTCTAGCACGCACAATCATTCATCCAGGTGGCCTTACCACTCCACACTTCTAGGCCTCTAGCACGCACAATCATTCACCCAGGTGGCCTTACCACTCCACACTTCTAGGCCTCTAACACGCACAATCATTCACCCAGGTGGCCTTACCACGTCCACACTTCTAGGCCTCTAACACGCACAATCATTCACCCAGGTGGCCTT
>PNEQ01011379.1:0-26686 GCA_003012365.1 Medauroidea extradentata | reverse complement strand
CAAAAAACAAAATTAATTTTAATTAAATTATTTTTGGTCAAAAATCATAAGAAAATTGTGTCTGCCTCATTTAAATCCATCACGTTTTATTTAAAAACAGTATTAAGCTTTAAAAGCAGTTGCTCATCGCTACGTAGCCTTTAATAATCCCACCGTAAAATATGTGGCAAGTTCCGTGTGGTTAAATGTTGCTAGCGAGACGCGCGAGTGGAGATGCAACTCAGCAAGTGCGCGAGTGGAGATGCAACTCAGCAGGTGCGCGAGTGGAGATGCAACTCAGCAGGCAGACCTCGCTTCTTTATCTTTCCTCCCTCTTCACCGCACGCACGATCCATTCACGTATGTGTGTCATAAATAAACAATACAGTATGATGCTGATGAATTGGACGGTAACTACAGGTCACAATAGCACCTGAATGGAAATTTATTTTGTTCTGGTATGTGCGATAAATTCAAGATTGCAAAACGATTTGTTCCGGACATTATTAAAAAAAATTAAAAGCCATTGGTTTGCATTGCAATTTAGGCAAGGTGGTGAGAGGGTTTTATGGCCCTTTAATGACGTCTTACAAGCCGATGAGGATGAAGTGAGGTGAAAGAACAACACAACATCCATGCCCGAGCAAGGATTCGAACCCAGGGCCTCTCGCACCGTAAACTGGCCTGGCGACTAACCCACTACGCTAGAGGCCGGCGCGATATATCGAAAAAATAAAACATGGCTTAATAAATTATAAAGAAGGGGAGGGGGCAGAAAGAGGCTTTTGCCCCGGGTCGCACATTCTAGAGGGCCTCGCTTTTTAAAAAGTTAAATGGTTAAAATTAATGGGCTTTTATTGAGTACCCTTTAATGTTGATGGTATCTGCGAAATTTATTTTAAAGTGTAAAGTGTGTGTAAAGACGTCACTGATCTATGATGACGCAGCCAAGGTAAGAGTATGGAGGGAGGCCTACAAGCGCACATTATCACTTCAACCACGGCCGTGACTTCAAGAAAAAAAAAAAATGAGGAAAGGTAGACTGAGATTTACGTTGCTCCTGGCCTCGTATTCTAACAAAGAAGCCCTGGAAAAAAAACAATTTCTCGTAGGAAACTAGCAGCTGGCTGCAGACACTGTGACATGCTGTTGTAGAGCAATTTTTCACGTAAACATCTCGTGAGTTGTGTGTGGTCACGTGCGGTGTTTTTATTGCTGTTGAGACTGTACCGGTTGACCTTGACTACTTCCGCCCGTGCTCTACCACCCTAGCTTATCTCACACACACGCGCACGCAGACTGTCGTCAGCCAGACGAGAGAAGGGATGAGAACTTTTATGTGGTCGAAGGGTGCCTTGGTGCCAGCTTCTAGTACAGATAAAAAAGATCAGCCAGAAGAAGCATAAACAATAAATAAACAAGAATCTGCCGGCCCAGGTTGTTTGACATTCTTTCTTTTATAGTTCTCCCGTAACAGTGATAATTTCCCCACTATCCCCTCCTGTAAATTGATACGTACAAAGCAGTACATATTGCCGCTTCTTTTGCTTGTAGAAATGATAGCGTACTGGTTTCCTCACGTTTCTTGTGATTAATTACTGACTACCCCTCCTCCCCGGACGCCCCTCGATAACACGGACAAATCGTAACTCGGACAGCTTCTCCCCCCTTTTAGTCCGAGTTATCGAGGGTTCACTGTATAAAGAATTTTCAAAATTACATAAATTGCATTTACAAATAGTGGAAGTCCCCTATGAACATGTGGTTTAATTATTTAGGTGGAGATATCTTGTAGTAATACTTCTTCCTTGAATATTTCAGGCAGTTGCACAAGTGCAACCTTCCATTGGTCGAAAAATGACATAATAAAATACATATATTAAAAAAAAAAAACATAAAAAGGAATATTACTTTTGAAGCACTATTTCACACGCACTGAACATGGTGAAATCTATCTCCTCTTATGCAGAAAGCCGGGCAACGACTCCACACTGTAGGCCATAATCGTGCCCACCTTTCACTTGTACATTAATATCTGAATGGTAACCAAGAAAACTGTGGTCTTGAGAGACTGGCAGCATTTAAATGCAAACTGACACATCTTCTGGGGTTTTAAGTCTCTGAGAAAAAATAAATATAAATTCCTTATGTATAAGCCTAGGGCCCAAAACACTAAAACAAACCACATTATAAAGGTGCTGGTGAGGCCAGACACTTTACAGTAATGTTGTCTATTGCCGTTATAAAATGCTGGTTTAATGTAGTTTTTTTAATATAAGTTTTATCTTTTACTAAAAATAAAACAGATAACACAGAAATCTCATATTTTTAAAACTACAGTAGAACCCTGTTATAATGTTTCTGAGGGGACTCAAAAAATGTTTACATTATAAATCGGAAAAAGTTACAAGAGGGTAAAATCCTATTATAAAGCAGTTTTAGGGACCAAATGAAGGTAGCATTATAACCAGGAAAACCTTACAAGAGGGTTCAACTGTAAATAGATAAAAACATAACACCATCAAATCGGGACTCTACTGATGTTTTATTAAAAGTCAGGCTGCATTCAAAGCCAATATTAAGCAGATCTAGCAGCGACAGATAGTGGTATGTCGCAGTCGTCAGGTTCTTTAGCACATTGTTAGGCATTTCAATAACAGTGATGTGGTGGAAGATTACCACTAGAAGATGGCGACTTACTGTAAACATTTTTTTTTATTTTTGTGTGAGCACAATCTCTAATAAAAAAAAGTAACATGTACACAATTTGCTTGTCTTTAAGAATACATCACACATGACAAAAAACAATCCCAATAACTTTACTTACCATCAAGTTGTTGATCTGTAAATCCATCCTGTGTTGTAAATTTTAGGGAATAACTGTCTTTCCAAAACTGGCCAGCTAGCAGTAGCCTGAGATTAACTATTGTTTTACCATGAAGTAGAAGTGGGCAGTACACAGGGTCTAAGGAAACAAAAAATTATTTTAATTTGTAGCATCACTTAGTTTGACAAAATCATTAACTGTATGACCTTTCCTAAACCCAACAACATAACACACATACCTACCAATGATACATAAGAATAAACATGTGATTGCATAATTCTCACAATTTAGACACTGTTTGCTTAGCTTGTAAATCAAGCAGCTAACTGGAGTGGCTCATGCAATACATACAACTATAAGTTGGTCACACAACAACAGCAGGAACATGTAGTTTGTGAAGCAGTGTATTGAGCACACTGGGTTATACTAATTTTGTAAGTTTACTACTACTGTGACCATAACTGAGCAATACTGTACATCGATCTTCGCGATAACACAGACACAACAGCTTATGCCATCTGTTTAAGATAGACGTCAACATAAATGTGCATTAGCTATTATTTTTTTATACAAGTTTCACCAATAATCAGAGCTAGCAGTAAGAAACAGGCTGGTAGTCAGTTTAAACATGTAAGCACCTACATCTGTGAAGTATTGTAGAGTAGATCCACAACGTAATGGATGCAACTACAATATTACCTGTAACATTAGCTACGTAGCAAATGTTCTGCATTACTTAGGGCCGTATCTATAAACGGCTTTCAAATGACAACCAACTGCTATCTCCATAGAGAAGTGAGCAGTTTGTTGTCATTCGAAAGAGGTCTATAGATACAGCCCTTAGACTCACATTCATGAATAATATTTAAAGTATAGTAAACTTAACAGGAAACTTTCCAGCAAAGTTGCCAATGAACCTGACTTTGGCAGACAAAGTATACCTACTTGGTTACTATAACATCGAAATGGAAGATTATACATTTTGTTGAAGAAATGCAATACCTATAATAAAATTATCACCTTAGTTGCTCCTGGTCATAGGCGTTTTAACAGGGATGTAAAATTTTATGACAACCACTTAATGATGTGCCTCTTCACTAAAACAGCTATTATAGGAATCATGAATTTGATTCACAAAGATTAATATTGCAAAAATCTGATATGCCAACTTATTTCCCCAAACATTTAGTTACTAATATCATAATGTTATTATCTATCTTACAGGTAAGACTAATATGCAATATTAACATCAATGCTAAATTCAGATGAAGCTACAAAAATTTTGTATGGACCCAAAATACCACAATGTTCATTTTTTAATTAAAACTGATTTGTTCAGAAAACTTTCAAATGATTTGTGGAGACTTGAGACCTCCATGCAACAAGGCTTAATGCAAATATTACCTCCACAGTTGTTTCAGGGTCTATAACCTTCACATCCCCACCTTTGTTTCAATGTTCTATCCTATATCCTTTGTGCTGCAACATTTACCCTGAAATCAAACAAGGTCCTCAGCAAGTGAGAGCAGCAATTAGACAGTAGTGAAATTTATGAAAATATCACCTTGAAATTCGTAATCCATGATAGGTGAAACACTTGATGATAGAGTCATGTCCATGATACGCAGACATCCATCCTGTGTGGCAAGAACTGGCTTATCAGATGCTGCCCAATCAATGTCCAGAACTTTCACCATGTCTTTGGGGCACTTAAGCTGTGATATTCTCTCATATTGCTGCAACATCACCAGTCAACCTGCTTCAAATATAGATAAATATTTACCAGTAAT
The DNA here is from genome assembly GCA_003012365.1 of Medauroidea extradentata. Lineage (NCBI taxonomy): Eukaryota > Metazoa > Arthropoda > Insecta > Phasmatodea > Phasmatidae > Medauroidea > Medauroidea extradentata. The sequence goes on along the minus strand of PNEQ01011379.1, from coordinate 22,090 downwards.
TGTAATTGTTATGGTATACTTCAAACAGTACCATCAAAAGGTTATTCAACAATAAAGTTAACTAATTTCTTGGATGTAAACAAAAAAAATTAAATTTGTGTGATGATTAATTAAAAATCTACATCAAGATACCTTGACCAAATTAAATTAAAAAATTCAATAGTGTTCAGTTAAAATGTATACACTCAATGCCATACATTTAAGCTACTCCAAAAAAGTATATTTTTTAGTTTTATATTTTCAATGTACAGCTATAGGCTGTTTGGGATAAAGAGAGCACTAATGATTTAACTTTTGAAAAAATTCATTAGATGTTGCTGCACTAAATTCAACCGTAACAACAACTGCATTACCCGTGTGGTTGGCAGTGAATTACCGAATGTAGTTCCGGGAATTTTCCTATTTAAATACAATACAAAGTTAAACACAAATGAAACCAACCTCTCTGTACATTATATAATTTAAAATTTTGATTTATGATCTTATTTACGCACCTACTGAATGCATAATTTTACTTTGAATGCACCAACACATCAGTCATCTGTAACCCATGCATACACCATGAACACTGAACAGTCCGTTCCCATGGTTATTGAATGCATACTGCACTCCTGCTGACGTGTTGATGAGTCGGGTCTCCCACTTGACAGTTTCAATCAAGCAGCATGGTGCGTCGTGGTCAAGAATAGTTCACTGGTGTCATGAAACATGCTCAGGGACAACCGTTAAGAGAGTGATGTAAAGATTACCGTCCTGCATGGTTTTACTTCTTTTGTCAACAGCGTCAGACATAGCTTGTGTAGTAATTAGCTGCTCTTACAGCTGAGATGACGGAATTGTTCCATTTAACAGATTTTGTGGATACACTATATGAGTTTTTATGGCCAATAGTAACATACTTTCAGTTACCACAGGGGTAGCACAATTTGAATCAATAGGTTTTTCTTTATAGGCAATTTATTGGTTTAACATGATACATATGTACGTATTTCAGAGAAATAACAGGTACAGTAAATATAATTTCTACCTGCTAAGTGCCATATGATGTTATCATTGATAGATAAACTGATATTTTTGTGGTAAATATATTTTATTAATTCATATATAACCAAATTATACTCTGGTTGCTTTTCAAATTATTGTATATATTTTCTCGCATAATTTTTTTTTTCTTGTTTTGATTTATGTTTTCTTTCATTAGAAAAAGAAAGTATAATGCTAAAGAGTGTTAACATTTTAAAATAAATTATTTAAAGAGAGTTGCTATTATCTTAACAAGCACTATACGATCATAAGAGAACCATACTAGTTATTTGCTGTGCATTATTTCCTTAATTGGAATACAGTATTTATAATACTATGAGTATTTTGGAAAAGGTATTCAACCATTAAATTTGCATTACTCATCAAGCAGATCACATTTTAATGATGCTACCCTATGATACACAAGACTTTCCTTATTGTACCATACACTACAATAGTTATCCCAATGCTCACTTTCTCCTGTAGGTGTCCAATATTGGCTATCCCCGTGAGCTTGCGATAACAGATCAGTTTTCCTTCCCAAAGATGTTTAATGTAGTGTATAATGAACGATAGTTCACACTTTGATAGTTATGACATTTGAGGTTCCAATAGTACTGTACTGTACACAACTAGGATGATTGACATAAATCTTTAAAATTTACAAAATTCTTTATGTGCAAAGTGGAAAGAAATACGTCTATGGTATTTTTAATAGTAATAGAGGATTAAAAAAATATTGTAGGTTTTTCATGTTCTGTGGGAATACGAGCTAAACGTATTTATTAACTTCATTTTCGAATACCTATTTCTGATGATATTTATAGTTTCATGTATACATGCAGGTGTTAATTTTAACGATATTTGTAGTATTTATTCAACTCAAGGAACAAACTAAATGAATTATTTTAGGTTTTTATGCATGTGGGTACGTGTTCTGTGGCTTTGGGAACTCAAGGGAAAAGCAGACATTTTTTTTATGTAGGTAGGTGTGCACGAGGGTTTCGATTTATCTAGTTATGGTCAGTTGGCCGGGTAGCAACAAGCCGAGTTTTCCTTGTTTGAGAGTATTGTGCAATTAGGTTTGCTGGATGCCCAATAATGAAGAAGCGTGGGTTTCATTTAGTCTCTAAAGGGTGGTGTGTGGTAGCCAATAGAAGCGTGACACTTGAAGGTTTGGCCAGAGGGACGCTAGCAGTAACGCACTTGGTTTTGTAAGAGTTGTTCCCCGTTACTCTGGATGTCCGGGCGCAGCTAGGGTGTTGCCCCGGTCCGTGTAGTCTTCTAAAAGAAAAATATGATGAAGTAGGGCAGGGCAGTAGACCATACATGTAGTGATGAGAATGGGAGTGACAAAATTTAATATGCACAGGTAGTGCTTGCGGTTGTTTTTTTCCTTTACAACCTGTTTCGGACATTTTTTCTCCCTCCTGTGCGTGTGACCATTACGGTGTCTGGATCTGGTTTTCACCACCCAGTATTCTTCTTTTGTTTAATGAGATGTGGGAACTCTATAATCTTCACGTGGGCATCGTCGGTGATAAATTTATTTTCATCAGTTATCTTCAAGATGTTTTTCGGTCTGTTCTTTAATTTGCGAGTTCCAGATTGCCCAAAGCAAGTGATTTCATGTAATGTAATGCCACGCAGAATTTGTAAAACACCGTTTGAAATAACTTTTGAGAATAAATCAAGAATACCAGTCAATTTTATTTTCGTATTTCTGCACAGTTTTTGGTTAAAACAGTAGCCGAACATTTGCATGCCTCTAAATTAACAGTATATAAACAGAAAAGTTGAATTTTACAACCTAATTTGTTGCAAGAAAAATGTCAAAAGGTGAGTAAGGCTGCAATGTATCAAGAAGCGGACTTCATTTGCTGTTGTGGGGCCAAGTGCAGAGTCACCCCATTTTCCCAAGGGTTCATCTTGTATGTTTCTCATATGCTTGGCGAGTGTGACATCTGGCGCACAACTGCTCGACATGTGACAAATGTTTTGATATTCTGCACCTGAATTTACTATTCTCCATTACAACTACTATTATTGTAATAATAATAATAATTATTATTATTGGTATTTGGTTGGATATTTGTAATACAGTATGTACATATATATGTAATACCAAGCATTGTCATTTCAAGCACACCCCATTTCATCATTACACTGACCAACTGATCATCCTACAAATCAATGAATCAATTGATAATTTAAAAAAACCATATCAGTCACTTACTGAATTCATAAATCAAAGAACATATAATTAAAATAAATGAGCACTCAAAATTAAAAAGCATTAAGTCGTATGTTATTGCTTATTACTGTTATAGATATTGGCCTGTAACCATCCTTAATGAGGTATACAGCAATATGATGCTTGGGTGTATCTCAAGTTGTAAATCTCAATTGGAATGAGCCAACTAATCTGAACACATGAGATAATCAATCCAGGCTGTCATAAGCCAAGACAGCCACATGTAGACAGACACCGACATCCACAAACATGATACAGTATGTGTACCCATAACACACACTTAAGCCTACATTGTCAGAAGAATACCTTTCTTGTATCTGGGCTGTTAACAGAACCACTCTCTATCAGAACCTCTAAAATTATCATATTTATTATGTCAGCAGGACTGCACCTACTCTCTTGTCACTATTACATATGTAGATGTACAATCATTTATCCAAAACTATAAAATCCAAAACCAAGTTTTTTTCAGTGTTCACTGGACACATTACTAATTTCACTAAATGTGAAAACAGCATATTAGAAATGTCATAAGACTTGTTATGTGCAGCAATGGAAGGTTTATGGCAGTAAATTAGGCACCTAGGAATTACGTCCCAAGATATTTGGTAAAATCAAACTACGTGATTTAAAAATAAGAAAATACTGTAAGAAAAGAAATTAAATTGGGCAGTTAAGGCCCGTAGATTACTGCAAACTGTATTTCGACATAACATTTTCTTTCATCTCACACAAACTGAACAACAGAACTAAATTAGATTTATGGTTTTCAGGCATTGAAAGTAATTTGAAGTTTGTAATGATTTATCTGACTGTGACTGCAAACTTTACCATCAAAATATATATGGTATTATACCTTTTTAAGGTCTACTACATCCACTCCATCACTATAAAGGATCAACATTTTCTGATTTCCTTTTCCTGGTGCAAATCTCATTTTCTTGATCCAACCCCGACCTGTGTGAATGTTTTTTGATGTCCGAGCCTTTAAGTCCCAGATGTTGAGCATGCCATCCACATCGCCTTGCACTATTTGATCATTCTTAAAGGCAATACATGTTACTGTCCCAACACCAGCCTGTAAAATAAACTCTATTTAACAAATATTTTAAATTTCACTATACATTTTAGTGAGACACAAACAAACTCCGCACCAAGTATTTCATTTAGTTGTAAAGTTGTCACAAAAATCACAAAAGTCCTGTGAAATTAATTTATTGTAAATTACTTTTACACATTTCAAATGAAATCTGTTAAGTAATATGCCTGACAGTACCTCTGGTGGTATTTTTATTCCATCTCGTACCAAGTTACCCTCAACAGAGAAATGGTACAGCTGACTTTCAGAATCACTAAATACAAAATGTTCTCTTGCCACAAGATGTTTATCCTGGCTGTCTGCTCGTCCTGAAAATAACAAAACGAGTAACACACATGAATACTACGGTCACTGCTCAGCATTTCCGTATCAAAACTAGGAGTGAAATAGAATTTCATCACAATCATCACTCCATATCTACGAGTTCTGATATTTGTGAATTTGCTTATTAATATGGAAATAATCATTATTTATTCAACACCTAATTGCCAATAAAATTATCATAATGTATTCAGGGATTTGTTTTCACTTCACACAGCATACACACATACAAAGTGAGAGAAAAGACTGAGGAGAAAGGGAGCGGGAGAGAGGTTGAGAAAACTAAAAAATGGAAATGACACAGAAGAACACAAGTTTTCTTTGATGAACTAGTCATTAGGTTATGGATGCTGATATCTACTACCGTTTTCTGGTGGTACACATAGGCTAGAATTTTTCTTGGAAGAATAGTTCTCTCCTGATTAACCATCCACCTTAGTGGCTTTTGTCCACATGCAATAATTAATTCACAATAATTTATATATACTTTTGTTCTTTCTTAATCATACATTTCTGCATACAGTATTCTTAATCAATACTTTGTTGGCTAAAAATGATTTTTTATTAATCAGTGAATGTGGCTACTTTTAATTTCTTTGCTCACTGGGCCACTCGAGGCAATCTAGGCCAGTACTGGCTTCCAGAATGCTGGTGGAGCGTAGGAAGATAATATGAGAACAGATATAGAGATGAATGTATGCACTTGGTGATATTCCCTTATTTCTCACAAGGCAAAAGATGACAGTGTCATTCAGTTATAGAATCAGGGGCGTCATTTCAGGTTTTTCCAGGGGGGTGGGGGGCAAGATTTTGTTTTCTGACGACAGTGACCTTGTTGCATATTTTTTATTAATTAAGCATGTATAAATTAGATACTTTAATAATACAACTTCAGTTTTATGCCTTAAGTTAGTATTATTTATATTTAAAAATACAAAAAATATATTTACACACAAAAACTCCAAATCCAGGGGGGGGGGCATTTGCCCCACCCTGTAGCCCCAAATGACGCCCCTGTATAGAATGTAGGGAATGTGCTACCTGGCAAGCAGGCAAACACGGAAACCTGTATAAATCCACTGTGCGCTCAGCAAGACATGCTACTAAATCCACCATGACCCAACAGTGTCTGAAGCAGGCCTTTAAAACTTCCCTGAAACCCAGCCTCTGATAACCTATAGTTGTGCATAGTAGTTTTTAGACAAGGAAGCTAAGAGATCAGGTAGCATTTTGCTAAAAAAAAAAAAGTTTTTAGTTTATTAATTGAGGAGTTCTATGTAAAAAGGGCGTATACCAGAGTTCACCATTTTCAGAAAATCAACCATGATAGATTTTAAATGCTTGTAACTTTAATAGAACAAAATTTTTCACTAAAGACCCCATAATAAATTATTCAAAATGAAACATCACCGTTTCGTACGTAATATCAAATTTACTGTGTTGCAAGAAAATAATACCAAAAGAAAGAAACATCTGCATACGCCCTTTTTAAGGAGATAGGTTTTATCTACGTATTTTTGGAATACCGTTCTACATACTCAGTTCTGTAAGTTAAGTAAGTTTTAACTGTGTATGAATAAAAATATGTAGTTCTTTTTAAAACATTATTAAATGTACGACTAACAGTTTAATATTTTTTACATGATGAAATAAATGTGACATAGGCCTATAGTATTAGTATTCATAATACATTCATATTATATTACATAAAAGATCACAACCTCTTACCCTGCCTGCTTCTGAATAGTCATAATACTCCTGTCCTCAGTGCATTATTTTTCAGTTGTTGTAAATGTAAGGACTGTATACACTCCATTTTCATTTACAACAACTGAAAAATAATGCACTGAGGACAGTTCTCATTTTTATTAATAGTCCCAATAACACATCAAATCCAAAACAAGTCATTCATCATAGTACTTTCATCATTTCCCATCTCAATCACTTCAACAAAATGCTTTGGAGCTTTAAACACCTCTTCATACCAGTTCACAACATCAGCTTCTAAAAACTTAAAAAGACTTCTGACATCTTTTTCTGTGTTTATTCAGATTCGATCCGCCTCTGAAAGATGCTGGTGTAAATCCATGGCAATTTAATTTTTCTTTAAGTACACAAAAGGTAAAAATAATCCATTGTAAGTTGTTGAAGCAGCTACTCCCCCTGAGGGTGGAAATGTTAACCTTGTGTAAGTTTGTATTTTAAATGTGTACTTGTTTCCTGCTGGCTTTCTAGACATTGCAATCTTGAAACCCTCTGACCACTTCCGTATAATTGGTGCACCGTGTTTCACAACAAATGGAGATGGGTTTTGTCTTGCAGCCACTAGCAGTTGTACATATTTTGTAGTTGTATGAATTTTTTCCTCTTTTTTTAAGTATTACCACAAAGACCAAAATTATGGTCACACATGCTAAAAGAGTGCCCTCGCACAGGGAACATATGTGTAACTTTTACTTTGAATTTCATTGCTAACCAGCTACAAAATGTTGTGACCAAGAGGTTTTTATTTTGGCCTCCTGCTGCATCTGAAAAGAGATGTATTTTTTATAAGAAGAATGGTTGAATTTGTCATTGATAACATCAAATAAAAATGAACATACTGTGTCTGGATTATTTTTTTAATCTGTTTCTAGGAAATAGTACAGTCGACTACTTTCATCATTGTGACAGTGTACATTAAATAAGTACTACATCCACAGGAGCCTCTTATAAAATTAAGACATTTCATTTGTCTCCAGCAGAGGCAAATTTTTGGGCATAATCAAATTCCAGCACTAATATTTGACTATTACTTTCTTTACTACGTTTAATCAGATCATCTTTCAGTCTCTTGTAAGCAAAGTACTTTCTTAAATGAAGGTCATGTTGTAGTCTACAGGGAACATTTGCATTACCTGCTAGTTTCACCTTGTATTCGGAACAATAATCACATAAATCTGCTTTCGGTAAAGTAAAACCCATAGTTACATTCAGCTTTAAAAAACTTGTGGTATGTCTTCTACTTTGGCAATTTTGACATGTCGATATTTTTTTCTCTCCAGAATATAATAAACATGTCATATAACTTTGATACAGGTTAGGATTTACAAAATACCTTATACTTGAATTGTTCCTTGAATAATGGGACTTTCTGCTAAGTATAAGACTTAAATGCTGTGTAGCAAGATCCCAAACAATCCTATTGATTGAGCGAGGGCGACTGTTTTGGGTACCACGTTTCTTTCCAAATGATTCACCATCCAGAAGTTTACACTGGATAACACGTAGCCTTTTTTCTGAAATCTGGTAAAGGCCACGAAGAAATGTTTGGCAAACAATTATTTCTTTATTGTTCAATTTAACACTGTAGGTCCATACATTCTCTCTCCTGTTCCTAGCCTCAACTTGAGTAGAAGATGGTTTGCATTGCATGAGTCCAGATAAAAGTACATCTTGTTGCACCTAGGAACCATCACAAAAAATATGTTGTAAAGGTTATCTTGCTCATTAACAGATATTTTCTTGAAACATCCTTTTTGACAATATTTCAGCACTACTGCAAAAGGTTTACCTGCTTTCTTCTTTCCAGATAAAGAAATGTAACTTTCACCGGAATGTCTTCGTTTTTTTATTATCACTTACAGTAGGTCTTTCACAGATTGCTTTTTATGTTTTTGTCTATCATGGCTTTCATCAATCACAAAGCCACTTTCATTACTCATTTTGCACTCATTACAAATAAAAAAGGCTGAACACTAATATTACTTAACCTATAATCCTCGGTGGATAGTACACAGACTGATTCAAAACAATATTCTGAAACGAAATACAAAGATATCAAGATAAAACTGTGCACACTTACAGAACACAACATGGAGAAACTAAAAATGACATCTCCCTAAAAAGGGCATATACTGGAATACGTCCTTTTTGCATAGAACTCCTCAATTATTCTATTGTAATTTCCTTATTTTTCTATTTTCTGCATTTATTCTGTGTATTTTGATTCGAAGAACTCTAATTATTTTAACTTTCATTATGTTTTAAATCATCTACCAGGTTAGTTAATGAAACAACTTAGAGTGCGTGGTAGATAAATAAACGCTGAAAATATCAATTAATTTCTACACTTTTTTCGAAGCCAATATGGATAAAATACTCAACGACAATCCTAGATAATGGTATCTGCCAACTTTATGAGTAAATATTTATCCAGAATTACTCATTCGTTACGCGTGATCTCTTGCGCCGCAGTTAAATGCAAGAGGTTCCGGCATCAGAGATTGTGCCTCAGAAGTTCGTTAAACTGGAAATTATTTTGTTTAAAATGTTGGCCGAAACTATTGCCTAGGATTGCTATTGTTTAATTTTCGCAAATTGGCTTCGAGAAACCTACAGTTATAGATTAATGCTTTTAGCGTTGAATTATGTACCACCCCTCTTACAGAGTTTAGTTTTTTAAATACATTTTACTTTTTTTTATTTTTCTTTTACAGATTTATGTTACAGGATAGCATATTTTTCACAATTCTACCTTTATAGAATTTAATTTTTTTTATCTGTAGAGGACCAGACTGCAGTTTTTGGCACTGGCAAGAAGGCTTTCAAAGGAGCCGCCATCACGGGAGTTGGAGATTAGAACTTCTGGGGCAGCGTTATTCAAAAGGATCAAATATTTATGGCTCGAAGAAAAACTCTAAATTTCGACACCATCCTAAGATGCAGGGCTCTGTAGCTATAATAATCTAGACACTTATGTTTTGGGCACATCCACCACTCTTAAGAAGTGAATAGATGAACTACCTTAACTGAGACACATTTTAGCGAGCAAGCTACACAATTGCTGGTAGACGCCTATGCTGTGCCATTATGTAAAGTTGCCACGTAAGTATAAAAGAAGTGACTCCAACTGTCATATACCTTATTCAAAACTTTGAGAGAGCTAATTTACTCGGAACCTTGTTCGATTTGAATTTAAGTATGTCCTGGCATAATTTTATTTAATTTCGGACCAAGTTAATCAAGGTTTTGACTTGATATCCTACCCATTGGTTCTAATTTCCAATAACTCTGAATTACCGCTCAGTATAAGTATTATAACTGAGTCGAGAGTAATTTAATGTATTTTATTTGGACAGTGACATTATAATGATTGTGCCCTAATTATTTTCCCATAATTTTTAACTTAATTACAGAAATTAATTGATTGCTGATTAAACCATTATAATTTTCATAGTAATTAATTTTTTTAATGTTGTAAGAATGTAGTAGCGATAAGCTAGTACAGAATTTATTTCAGGTTAACTGCTCAGAATTTTGTTTTCTGGACCTTTCAAAGTCAGCATAATTTTGCTTGGATTTTCATAATCTGAAAGGTTGTGCAATCTAAAGATCTAATAAAACCATATTTAATTTCATCCCAAGTGTGATTTATTTGTGTTTATCATGATATTTGTTTTCAGTGCTACAACATGTTTTCTTGTTTCATTTGGAAATGCTTTGGTACACTTCTCTGATTGACAGGACACATAACAAACAACCAACCCTAAAACACAGTGTGTAGTACACCTTACAGAGTTAATATACACATTACAATACAGTACACTCAGTGTGTCTACTCAATTTGAATTTTGAAATTCCAGGTTTTTCCCCGGGCATTTTTTAAGATTTTATATATTTCTGTAGGGTGTTACGAACACGTAAGCTCCTGCTACACTTAGACGTTAAAACTTTCGGCTAACTGCCCGCCATCGGCGCTGTAACTGTTTGTTTCATGTCACACGGCACTCACAGGGTGCGGAGCACTGCATATATTAAAAAGTCGCCCATAATCAACGTGTTTAGAAAAAAAAGTTTTTTTTTGTTAACGTTACATTTGTGTATTGAAAATTATGGATTCAGCAGCATGTCAAAATAAAACACGACTGTATATTCACGGAAGTGGCAGTCATGCTGTCCACGGTGTAACATAAAGCTCCCACAGAAAGCCCTTCTTTAAGTGTAAACAGATGCAGACAACTCTTTTGAACTGTCAACCCTTGTCAGTGTCAACTACTTCCGCCCCTTCCTCCATTCATTCAAGGCTACAGCAACTGGTTTCTCCCACCCTGCCATCCCCTTTCCTCACTTCCAATGACACAGGTTAAAAATTAAGAGACGTAAATACGACCAGAACATCACGCTACTGTACTTTGTCCAGCACCTATAACAAAACATCGCTAGTCTACAGTCCTGGCGTACAATATAAAACATATTTCATAAAAACAGCAGTTGATACTAAATAAATTTTCAACACACACAAACTTGTTCAACAAGAACACATTTTTCAAGATGAATACCTTCTAGCCTTTCCAGTCAAGAGATCTGGGTTCAATTCCAGTCAGCTACACTTATCACCAATGCTTGTCTGGTGGTTGTTAAATCATGCAGCGTTGCCAGTTCTCTGCTTCGTGCGTCACTGTTAATGTAACATATGATTGCTATTCTATAAACTTTAGTATGAAAAAAAAGTGGAACTTTTGATGTGACAAAAGTATAATCTTCAGCACATCCTCTGCTCAACATTTAAATACTAATAATAAAAAAAAAAAATTGTTTTCAGTTAATCTGTACAATGCAACAAAACTAAGATGTATCATTTGTGATAACTTGTACAAAAAACCACTGGCACATAGGATATCTGATGACTATAGTACATAAAAGGGCACATAACTCAAACATTCAGTAGAACCTGCATCTAAAATTACTGAATTAATTATCAATATTCATAGACATTGCATGATGCCTGTAGTCAAGTATGTGTTAGTAGGTCAATGAAAAATTTTACGCACACTATCACTCGAGTATTATTTTTTGAATGAATGCAAACACTATCTTTACTTCTGAATTTTTTTAACTGTTCTTCGATGGCAGCAACTTCCTTTTGAGTTTCAGATAGCAGTTTTTGCTTCTTACTTTCCAGTTCTTTAGCCATCATTTTAGCTTTTCTCTTTCACTTGCTGCCTTTTCCTCTGCTGACAGTCTGCTTTTTCTGTCACTCATGGCCTGCTTCCATCACACATGAGCATATTTCACAGACAAGATTAGTTGCTTCGGTATACTGAGAGTTCCAAGATGTCCAGCATCTTTCACAGCAAGTGGAAATCGTGACGGATGATGTTGCTGGCCTACTGGTTTTCTTGGGGTTCTCCCATTTCCTCGCCCTTTCATTCCTGCACTGCTCCAAACTCACATTATCATCCCCAATCGGCTCTTAAGTCCTTAGCTGTTGAAATGAATAATTAAACTACACAACTTCAGTATAACACTAGCACAGTATATTAAAATACTTACCTTAAGCTTCACAGAAATGCTAGCTCAAACTTAGCACAACGGACATATCTTGTGATTTCATAAAACGGCTTAAAATCTCAAACAATAGATCAGAACTATTATAAACGAGCGCTCACTAGTACAACAATACAGACAGAGAGTGGCTTGTCTGGGTAGAAACTGAAACCGGCGCAGAGGACACGGACACATGCAGCAAGGGAGGGGAAAAGCGGTTGGGGGGTGGTTGATTAATGGCGGGGGTTAGAAATGTCACTACAGAAGGGGAAGCTGTTCACCAACCCGTCGGCACCGCGTAACTTATCAGTTCTTGAAACGAAACTGGCGCAGCAGCAAAATGTAAATAAACGCAACACCGCACCAAACAAATTCCCAGGGTCATTGAGAAATTCCTGGTTTTTTCCTGGTCGCACCAAATTCCCGGGTATTTCCCAGTTTTCTTGGTTTTTCCGGTTGGTAGACACCGTGATAACTATAATACCATGCCTTTAGCAATATGATGTGTCTAGCTCTCCACCTTGAATAGTGACAATACCTTAGGCTGCACTGCATTTCCCAAGAACAGTCTCAAATTTTATCTCTTAAATTCTACAACCCAATGCAGCATACACTAGACCCTTGATTTTACGAATACTGACGGTTCCATTTATGACATTCGTAAAATCGCTACCTTCGTAAAATCGATTGAGGCCAATTTTGCCCCCAACCCCTTTACCAAATTTTAAAATGGCATTTTTTCCGCAAAGTATATCCAGTGGGATTTCGATTTTCGTGGCGTTTTGTGGAAAAGTAAGACAAGTTGTCATTAAAATATAAATTTATATCCCAAGACTGACGTCTTCCGATTAAAATGGTACCCCTGAACGGTAAATATGACCGACCCGTGTCGTGGAGAAAAAAGAGAGAAAAATAAACACCAAGCACAGAGTGTCTTCTCGCGAATACATAGTCTGACATCCATATCGTTTCACACGAAAAACGGCAAATAATAACTTGAATTTAAGTTTGTACCAGTAGACAAACGTCTTCCGATTAAAATCACACCTACGAACGATCGATACCACCAATCCACGTCACAAAAATAATAAAACACTAAGCACGGATGCCTGCTCGCGCTCGTGTTGTCTTGATGTCCGTACCATTGCGTGGAAAAATAAACCTAAAAAGGTATACAGGACTCTTGTCAAAAGAAACTAAAATTAGTGTCACACGCAACATTTTTTCGGAGGCCGCCAGGCTGGTGTGCTATCCTTTGCAACACGAAAATAATGAGAAAAAAAATCAAGTGAAGTTTGAAGACAAGCCTTTGTGCTGGACTATGTTCGGTACTTGTGCCCTTTTAACGATGGAACACCACGGCAAGAGTCGAGTTAATCCAAAAACGGTGCCGTCAACGAGTCTAAACTTAGTCACTTATGCCGTTCTTACCCGTTGCCCAGTCGTGTTTACTTTCAAATGGTCGCCTGGCTGATGTGTAGTGCTGATAACGCGTCCCACCCTCTTTCTTAGTCTTGCTTCTAGCCTGCAGTCATGCACGCATATGTACACACACACACACACTCTCTCTCTCCTCCCCCCCGCCTAGGGTAGCAGTATTCTCATGCAGACAAAGGACACGTGCGTCGCGGAGAAATTTCATTTAGGCCGATGCCCTGACCACAGCGTCGGCACTAGAAAAAATATTACAGTCTGGAGGAGATTGCAAGTCCTGAAGTTTCTCACTTCACCAGCAAAATTTAATAAACTACTAAAAACCGCAAAAACTTGAAAAAAAATATACAAGAAATGTGATTGTCATTTTCAGTGGTTGGGTGCGGGTAGAGGTGGGAATACGAAAAATTCTGTGGTGCACATGGTAATAGAGATTATCTTTACCGGCATTATATACGCGTGAAAGCGGGCTGATATAGGCTAGGAGAAGGGGAGGGTTTCGGGTTGGATGTCTGCAAGATATTTTCCGTCAAGGTGGGGTGGGGGAGTGCGGGGGTGAGGATATAGATTGAAATTTCCTGGGAAACGCGTTGCAAGTTGTTTCCCACGCTGATGTTTGGAAGGTATGTAAGTGAGGGGGGTGATCTGCCGGCCGTGTGACAAGCATGTAACTCTAGCTGTCACTGCCTTGTTATCTACGAAGAGTAAGCTTTCACTTCATTAAAAAGAAATGAGGGTAGACAAACTGTGTAACGTACATAGTGCTCACCGGCCGAACGTTGCTCTCAAAGGTGCGCAGTCACATTTTTCAACAGGTTTACCTTTTTTTTTATTTTTTTTATTTTTTTTCGATTTTTTGACGGTTCCGGAGAGTATATTCGTAAAATCGCTACCTTCGTAAAATCCTGGGTTCGTAAAATCGGGGGTCTAGTGTATCTCTTATACCAGTAATCACATATCCAAGCCAAGCTTTTCATTCACATATCCAGCTGCTGAATCATCAGTCCAAGTAGAGTCACAGGATCAGAAAACACGAAACCAAGTCAAGTAACCAATTCAAAAATCACGTAACCATGTTTTGCAGTGCAGTTGTGTGCCTGGTTATAAGCCCATGAAGAATTACTCCGCTCCATGACTGTAGATGTCGTAGGTAACAGCAACAACATAATAAATTCACATTGCCTATCCCACGCCAATGTGTGAAAACACTTAATGACAAATGTTTGTGAAATTTTAGCCATTACGAAGGAAAAAAATTTGTGAAATATACATTATATTACATTTGTCATGTTTACAACCAAGCTGAACTTTGGATACATCTTTACATGATCACTGCCTATATGAGACAGTTCAAGGTCTAGAAAACCGTTTGCATATCAATTACTTGCAGTTAAAATTTTACAAAGGTGGGTAATCATATTCTAACATCCTGCACAGGTGGAAAGAAATTAAAAGATTTAGGTTGTAAGTTCAAAAGATGAAAATTAGGTTCCAACCACAGGTGTTGCTGATGCTAGCACATTCACATCATACACAAGTTCTTGCCATGATAACAACCTAATTTAAATCACCGTAAACATCCTATAGGCCAGCAGTCATGCCACTGAACACAGTCTAATCAAGACATTACATTACAGGAGACGGCGATTCCAATAAAAACCTAAACATGAATTTCCCAGACCACTGGAACAGAAACTAAGGGCCTGTATTACCACCTCCTGATAAAGTTCTGGATAAAACATATCCAGAGGATAGTCCAGAAAAGTGTATTACGACCGTCTGATATCGCTTACCTGAGGGACTATCCACTGAATAAGATATCAGCTACTACGACCTGCTGATAGGTACTTATGCAGAAGTTAAACATGTAAGTGGAACAAAAATGGCGTCATATATAATCACGAAGTTGCGGTTATGATTCCAGTTCACAAAATGGAGACCTATAATAAGTTTTGGTGACTGCTGAAAACGTATTATGAATTATGTGATTATTAATAATTACGTAAATATTTCAGCTTAAATTTTTCATGTCATGATTTATTTTGGTTTCGTAACGATTATGAACACTATTTTTTAACTACTTAGAACTTAGTGACGGTGAAATAATATCGCCATACTACTTACAAAGAATTTGCTTTTCATTAAAGTGATACAAATACATGTCCGTTTTGTATTCGGGAATTTAATACAATGTTTTGTAAATATTTATTATTTGTTACGCCTATACAATTACGCAAATTACCCTGGATGCTTTATTTTAACCAGTATTTATTGTGTTACATGCGTGAATAACAAAATTTAATTCGTCTGTGTCTATTATTATTTTATTTGATACCTGAATAATTTACTTAATGATGATGTTAAACATGAGAAACAGTGACAATTTGTAATATTCGTGAAACCTTATAACCACAACAACCCAATGAAACAAATTTCAACTAAAAAGAATACAGTTAGCTACATTTTTACTACCATATTATGAAAAAATTAAACAAGTACCTCCGAATATCTACCTGATAGTTATCCTGTTACTATCCAGAGGTCGTAATACACAATGGCTAGTTAGAAGTAGCTGACATCATATCCAGCAGATAGTAATCAGCCGGTTTTATCAGGAGGTGGTAATACAGGCCCTAAGGCTTACAATTCAGCATTGTCCTAAAACCTTCCACAAATACGAAAAACTTCTAGGACTACTACCTCTAACAAATTATGTGAAACCCACTCTACAGAAAAATATTATTTAAAAGTAATGTTCCAGATTTAAATAAGCCTGAGAAACAATTTAGCAAAGAAATATAGATAATGTACTCCTACTATCAAAATAAATAACCACATCACACCCTTTCTCTGAGAGCCAAATAGGGTTGTAGTGGATGAATGACTGGTTAAATGTGCAAAGAAAGGCTTTGGGAGGAAGGGGAGAGGACACTATGCACACTGCTGTCACTTGTTAGGGCTTCATTGCCTACACTGTCCAGCACAATCAAGTAATCGGCATGCTGCCACACACATATTTTATTAATTTACGACAACACAGACTCACAAATATAAAAAAATGCGTGCTGCGGCATAGGGAGTTGCCCAAACGATCTCCCACGTTGGCCTTGCATGGGACATAACTAGTTTAACCACTACCTTAATGATAGAGTGTTGCTTATTAAATTATGCAGCATAGCTACACAGGCATGAACGTTCTTACCATCATATTACTGGTAGTTGCCACTTAAGTTATTAACATTACTAACTGAATCACTACTAGAATATGTATGTCTTGATACAATCACACAATATCTAAAGATCTAACTGCTGGTAAAAAAATGTATGTTAATGAGTTTACAATCTTTATGACATTATATAAGTTTTAACTGAAACACAAAGTTTATACATAAAAGCAATATCATGTGTATGCTCACTAACCAATATCACCAGCTGTAGTGTTGACAGCAATGTTTGCAGGTTCAGCTAGTTCCTTCTCTTCAACTGATGCCAATTTCTTTTTTAAAGATTTCAAATTGTGGATAGGTGACCACTCCTGTATTCAAGCATAATTATTTTCTGTAAACAATCTGAAAACTTACAAGCAGTTTTCAAACCAATTAAAAATTAATTATTTTTGTGATATGAGCAAAATTAATAACAAAAAAAAAAAAATCTTTACACATTGAAGCACTTAAATGAAATAAATGCATTAGAAGAAAAATTTTATTTATAACAAAATAACTTAAAGCAAAGCAAATTCCAAAGAAAGGATGAGGTTAAATGAGGCCTGAAGATGGGTAGGACAATAATGGGAAAGAAGGTAGGAAAGAGAAAGATATACGCTGTGAGAGAAATTGAGAGAGAGACTGAAATGGGGAGAAAGAGAGAAAGAAATACAGTACACAGAGAGAACAAGCAGTATTGTAATGGTGTGAGAATAAGGATGAACAGGAAATAAGGGAACCAACTTCTCTAGCATGTTATTGTGAGATGTTGCTTTTTTTTTAAGGAACATTATTATAAATTTCTTGACATAGCCTACTAAAACTCAAAAATTTGGAATCACACCGCTAACAAATTATGTAACAAATCTGTCTGACTTACCAAAGCGGAAACCAAAGGGAACTTCTTCGGCATCACTCTTAATATGGAAAGATTACGCAAATCCCACAACTCAAATGGTCCTTCTTTAAGTATTACGACAAAGTACTGTCTGGAATACAAACAAATACGAAAGTGTACATCTTGATATATGATGCTAGACACAAAGTGTTTTTGCTAATAATGTCATCAAAAACCTGAGATATTCCTGTATGACTGGTTGTATATTTGAGTGTGTTGTGTGTGTATGTGTGTGCGCACAGGCATGCAAGTGTGTATAAATGTTTGATACACCATATCAATTATATGATCATCATGTAGTACGATACGTTTCAGGGATATAAATTCTTTCTATTAATACGAAGTTGTACATTGTACGTGGTAAAAAAATAATACTTCAGTAATATGCTACAGAACCCTCTACAATATGAATACAAAAGAAATCAAACACTGAATTGGTAAACCAGTCAAACAAGCAAACAACTAACCTATGTATCAGTAAAATTTTAATGAAAATTCTGTTTATATAACAAGATCACATTGTTCAGCTTCACTGACAGTGAACATTTCTTGCTTCATGGCTGTTATACAACATGACTACAATAAACAGCTCATCTTTTGCACATTAGTGAATATATAATTCTCCTATAACGCTATACAGTGTAATATGGGACAGGGTTATATGATGAATAGCCATAAAACCAAAATAACACCAAAATTTATGTAAATACACAGCTAAACAATGAAATTAAAATCATGAAATGAAACTATATCACCCAAAACTCTGCATTTGTTTGTGATACCTAGCCTTTCCAATGTTATACAAACACTAATATTTTTAATCTACTAATTGAAGAAGCTGCCCAAAAATTGCAAAATTTGTACACGGATAATTTGAAATCGAACGAGTTAGGCTTGCAATGATTATGTTTGATTGTGTTTGTCAATTATTTTGTAAGAAGGTTATTGTTAATTCCATAGAATTCTAAACATAAAGAATAGCAGAAAAATTCAGCTAGGCTAACATTTAGGTGGAAATGTAAAAGAACTTACAGAATTATTTAAGTACAACTTGTGAATAGTACAGTAATTGCATATTTCTATCTAAATTTGATCATAATTAGCTTTGTACGAGTTATGTGCAAGGCTTGGAACATTTCGTTTTAAAAGTAATGAGCTCCAGTTCAAGTTACTTTCCAGAAAAAAAAAAAAAAGGAATTAACTCAAGTTCAAGTTCATCGAAAGGAACTTGCAAGTTCCTCAGAACTTCCTTTCATATTTTGCAACTGCTTTTACTTTGCCACACAAAATATAACATATAATTTAGGACTAATGTGAGACTAGTTCTCTACATAAAAGAAATATTATGATGTATTCGGTATTTGATTTATCTACACAAACACCATGAAGGTCTTAACTTGAATATCAATTGTTAAATTCATCATCTTCTTACCAACATAGTAAAACCATTTTTATTAATGCATTATTTTGAGTTTCACACTAAAATCACTATAAAAATACTGCACAAATCAAATGAAACATACAGATCAGCTGAAACTAGTAATGAAACATTAGTGGTGATGAAATGGAAGATACTCTTATTGAGTTCAGTGTCAACCTAATGCTCTTGTCGCATCAGTGGTTTAAGCGTCCGTTGACATTTATTCTCCAAAAATTAAATGTTTGTATATAACCTCCTCCTGAAATAAAATTCTAACTACTACTTTTTTATTCTCTCTCCATACCCCTGAATGTTCTAACTTATGACAAAAGTTGTATGCTACAAGTCACGTTCGGCATTAACAAAATCTAATTGAATCACATCCAATTTTTAATGTACAATCAAGTGTTTTCAATATGAGTGAAAAAACTGAAATTACTATATGATTACGTATTTCAAACATCTAGTAAGTTTATAGATTTGAAAATAAAGGAAGTCTAATTTTTTCACTAACTGAAGTATTTCACAGTGCCAAATTTATAGAAAGAAATTTAACTTAATTATGATGATGAATTGCATTCTGTTTCCAGTGCAAGCAGATTACTTTGTGTGAGACCAGTTATTGAAGGCCACCGCTAATCTGAAATATGAATTGGTAAATGAGTTGGGAAAAAGTGTGAGGAACAAAAACTTAAAGTACTAACTAACATGTACATTGCAGTTCAAATTAGATAACTATTTCCTGGCAGCACTTGAAGTTTTAACAAGAGGCTTGCACAAATCACAACTTGCGATAACATTGTTACCCTGCCTTGCAAAGTACATAAAATATTTTTGAAACCAGAGACCAAGCCAGCATAAACAAAACTAAAAACAATCCCTGGCTGCTGTTAGTTTCATAGACAACAAGACACACAAAAACGATATACATAATACATACAGTACATCACAGACACACCCAACAGCAAGGAATTTTCGCCAACCTAATAGCTAAATAATAACTCACTTTTTCGTTTACTGCATAAAATCACAATTAAGTTGTTTGACTAATGATAAATATAACAAATAAACTTATATTTAAAATATTTTGTTTATACGAACAAATATAAGAACGCAAAAATATTGTTCAAGTTCCTTAAAAAAAATTAACTTTGTTCACATAAAATAAATGAACAGAATCAAAGGAACACGTTCAATGGAACTCGAGCACTGGTTACATGTTAAACAATGACTGGCAGGCCATGGAAAATCTGAAGTGTGCAAAACTCATGAATACTGTAACTGGTTGGTTTGATTAATAACAATCATATTAAAATGTGCTGTAAAATAAACTGTTAATGAAATAATAACAATTCTTTCAGTAGCAAAATATGTTTATATGTTTGGTTTCTAATAAGGTTTGTTAATGAATTAAGACATGTGGTTGTTAAGTAACTTATAATAGCTAAATTCATGCTTTTAATTTTATTTTAATGTTCAGTGTTTAGAGTCTTTTAGAAAATAATTACATTTGAAAGTAATGTTTTTGTTTACCTCCGAATTTAATACTGAGAAAGTAATTTCTTGTAACTGATATTTTATGGTAACAGAATATGTTGAGTTTGAGTACCTATTTTACAGGAGAGTAAAATGATATTGCATAGCTAAGAATGAATAAATTTAATTTACGTTAAGCGCCTTATACAGCAGGCACTAGATGCCGCGTTAGAGGTACGGAAACAGGCAGGCAGTAAGAGTTAGACTGGGTTAGCGTCAACAACCATGTCGCCATTACGTGCGCGGTGTGAAAACTGTGTGCAGTGTTCTAGTTGTTTGCTTTTTCCTATGGGACTTTAAACGGCGACCCTTCTATTTTATTTATGGAAAGTTCTTTGTAAAGTCCAACGCACGTTTCTTTTAATTTTATTTTACAATTCCGGTTAGTACTTTTTACATGACAGTAGTCTGAAAAATAAGTTTTTTCCCCCTTTTTTAAGGGCCACAACGAAACTGTGTTTCTAGGCATTATATTTAGAAAACTAAAATAATGAAGCATGTTTGAAATGTTTTTTTTTCTATTCGTACAGAATTTAATGAATATATGTACGTTTAGTAGTATTTCTTAAAAACACTTACTAACGTGCTGTAAAAATGTTCATGCACAAGCTGTATATAGCTCTCAAGAGTGTGATATGATAATAACAAAGGTAAGTTAATTTTGTAATAACTGTGTTTCATTAGAAATTCTTTATGTTTTCTTTTTATTGGGAAAGTGACATGTGTTGGAGTTTGAAATTTTGGTGGCAAGGTTGATTTTAATTTAAGTAAATGAAAATGGTATGTTTTCCAATATGTTGTAACAAGAAAAGTTGTTTACAAGTTAAGACTATTGAACTGTATAATTATAGTATGGCTGTTGGTCACAAGAATTATGAAGATTAGGGAAATATTAATCTGAGTTAATGTTGCAATCATAATGAGAAATGATGGTGAGAGAGGAGATAAATGATTGATTTCGTAAGAAGATTTCCTGTGTTATAAGGAAAATGAACACATTATAGAAGACGTTAAGTCAGAATTTTGCAGTTCAAGGTAAACATGAAGAAGTGTGTCTACTGAAGATTACAAGGTTATGTTAAGTGGTGTAATATTGAGAAAGTGGTGTAATCTTGTTGTAATGTTGAGGAAATGGTGTAATCTTGGTGTAATTTTGAGGAAGTAGTGAAAACTAAAGGTGGTGTTAAGGTTCTGTACTATTGTTCATACGTGAACGTGTGTGGATTGTCCACTACTTTGTTGTCTCACTGACATAACGGATTTCAGGCAGTAGAGAATTTAGTGCTTTTGTGTACCTAACGAACCCATGATGTTTTGGGCAGTTAGAGTTATGTAGTTAGTTCTGGTACGCCTCGTGTAGTTGAGCTGACAATTACCCAATTTACTCACCTAGTGTGAGGCACTTGGCCCACCCTTCCTTGTTAATTTTCCAAATTTCTCATGTGACCTTTATTTCCTTCTGGCATAAACGTAACGTAAAACCTAAAAGTTTGATTTATATATAAAACCGGCGTCAGCATAGGTCTAATAGAATCCCGGGAGGCTTCGTGGTCACTAGCTAGAGAGAGAGGGGGGAAGGAAACCCGGCTAC
>PNEQ01011378.1:0-22500 GCA_003012365.1 Medauroidea extradentata | reverse complement strand
TCGCGAAAAGGATTTTTGCACCAGCTTGTTTGTATCATTATTAGAGACACAGGTAAATCGCGGGAAAAGTTGATTGTTTGCTAGGCTCCAACACGCTTTGTATAACACTGAAGGTTTTGCACCTATATGAGCTATATAGTTTATATGAAGCACTGTGTCCCTCTTCAACCGACCCATTTATAAATGTACAGTTTTAACACAGAACGTGTGTGATTCGCCAGTAAACTGTTCACACGTGTCACGACTGAGATACTGCAGTTTTATTGGAGACTATGCTAAATATTTTCGCGATTTTCCAATGTCTCTAAGCATTATGTACACATCTACAGTTCTGCTCAATGGCCAGTGACTAAATGTTTTTAACTCCCAGTGTCTTGGAGTTCTACCCACATAGCACAGACACGTCCCAGGAACGTTATTATAATTTGCGCTGTCAAATGGGACTCGTCTCTGCACAAAGGCATGCTGTCCATCACCGAGAAACAGAAATAAGTTGGTGCAAAAAAAATTTCACTCCGGTGCTCGTCTGTAGTCATACCTTTTATTAGTAAATTTTAAAAAAAAAATTGTATATTTTGAACGCGTCGAATGTGTCGTAAATTTTTCCGCGACACGATTTCACGTTTCCAATCGCGATAGATGACGTTTTGTCGTAAATTTCACAGTTCCGAATAAGTATTTCCATGTTAACTTCACTGATTACCCCGTCTGTTGACGTCTTCGTACTGAGTGAATTTTAATAGAGGGGTCTCGTTAGCTTAAACCGCTTTTCCAGCTTCATGGTATTCTGTTTCATATTTTTCTTGTAAATTCATTCACACAAGACACGTTTCAAAATGGTAATCTCATGGTATTTGCTATACTAAGCCAGATGCTTGGTCAGCGTTCAACGTCGTGGTCTTTAGCTCTGGTTAAGGGTTATATTAGGGGGCGGGGAAAACGTTAGATCCCCGAGAAAACCAGACCACCAGGCACGATTCGCACACACAAAAGTTCGGGGCATGGCCCCGCAGGGAATCGAACCCGAATCGCCTTGGTGGGAGGCGAACGGTGTGACCGAACCCACACCACGACCGTAACATTAGCTCGAGTAGGCCTACATACAAAAAGGAAATGCTTGATGACTGATGAATACGAAAGAACTTTTTTCCTACGAATCAGGTACACTGTGCGTTTTACTGGCCATATAATAATAGTTACTTCGGCGGTTATTTAAAGAACTTTAAATTTGAAGGCATTGCGTTGGTGTTTGCGCAATGGAATAATGCAAAATATTCACGCTCGTTCTTCTTGATACGTTATTGAAAGGGAAACGAGTGTATCTACCAGTGAATAATTGTCAAATGTTGCCATATGTGAAATAAAATACAATTAGTTAAGTGGTTAATGCGACTACTTCGCATGAAACAACCAACCATTACACTTGGCTGCCATATTTTGTAGGCCTATTACTTTTAAATAATATTTACCGTAAAACGTACAAAGTCACAGCAAGATATTTGTTTATAGTTTGATTTCAAATGCACAATGTATAATCTTGCGGTTCACGTAAATGGAACACAGCTTATAAACACATTCCTTCGTGCGGTAATTTATTTTCAGGCGGAAAGGAAAAGTTTGGGTACTTAAGTTTCGTGGTTCCAGACCCGGAGGTATTAATACATTGTGGCTGGTTGTGGGTTCAGTTCCTTCAAACAGCGTGCTGTTAAATAAGTGCAAAACTATGTGTGCCCTTTCAGTCATCATTGAGAGACTCTTATTATTTTAAAAGAAATAGTTGACATTTAGAACATTTGTTTTTAATGTAAAGTTTGGTACTCCTGGAATGTCTCACACTAATTTTAGTTGATCACATAAGTTGTTTGAAAATATTGGTTTGGTTCAAACATCTAGTGAGTCAATAAATTAAGTATTTCATAAACGTAACGCACACAAGCCATTATGTCTTCTAATGTGTTTTATAGATAGCATTTACTGAACTAAACGAAAATTGTTATGGACTCGAGTTATGTAACTGCAGATGTTTATCTCCACGTACGAAAGTAACGAACTAAATAATTCAAACTAAAGAAAAGCTTTTTGTTATTAAATATTGCAGATTTAAGTCCATGAATATAAAATTTCTTGGCCATGGACAGAATCGTACCTGAGAGTTTAGCTGTGGGAGAAAAGTATAGGGTGGATATTTCTACAAAAATAAACTAAATGAGACAGTACCTACTAACGGACTGAATTTTTTAAAGTGTGTATAACTGGGAATATTATAGACCTGGGCATTGAAGTCTAGGGAAAATAAAAATAAAAACTGCAGATTTTAGGAATCTTCCTTATTACTTCCATTGACACGTTACGACGCGTAAGTATAAACTTATTTAGTACGTAATGGACAAAAACACATAAGCCTGCCACAACACGTTACAAACATTTTAATCACAAGTATGTTTTGTGTTTCACTGTGACAGTTATTGCGCCCTTGCAATTTGTTTCTCTGAACTGGACACCTTCTGTACAAATAGTCAACTGTTCGGTAGTAACATGAAGACATAATAAAGTAGATAAAATACAAACAGGAAATTCTTTGCTGTTTTGTCGTAAAAAAGTTATGTTGTCCACTATGGTATATGGAATGTTTAGTTCGTCAGCTACAGTACACAAATAAAATATACTTGTAAACCCGGCTACGAGCATCGTCGCTTCCACAGATCAGGTATGTTTTCTCTTATATCCCGCCCATTTTCGATGTAAGAAATTAGCTAATTTCACTATACAGAATGCAGTACAGCCCTCTCGTTCTCTCTAAGGGAACACATTGGAAATTAAACATTACTATTCTAACGCCCGAGCACTGCCGAACACGCACGAATGGACCAGAAAGAGATAAGCCTGCCTGCCTGCCAGCCTCTTCGCCCCGTTACAAATACATGGGCTACAACCGACCAACTCTACTTCGTCTGGGAAACAGAATGATTGCAAATTTATTGAAAAAGTTAAGCATGGCACTAGAAAGTGCTCAGTTTGCAGGCTACTTAACTCAACTCTCCCACTGTAAGACAAAAACTAACAATAATTAATGCCGTTGTCTGCAAAATACTAAGGGCCGGTTTCTCACTGTCTGATTAAAGCCTTGGTTAGCTAATCCTATAATTATATTTAACCTGTTGATTAAGTGTTGATTAAATCTGAAGTATTTCTAAACGTACTTTAATCTTACGTTTAGCTAAGTATAGATTAAGGTAAATGTGGCAACCATGCAATGACGTATCAGCTTGTGATTGGCTGCAGTGAAGCGTTTTATTTGTTTATTTAGTTGCGCTGGTTAACGGTGTTTGTATACATAAATGAAGAGAGTAAGCGGCCGCATGTCGAAAATTTTGTTTCTGTTCTTGCTGAAAAATATGCACGTATCATAGAATACAAAAAAACTTACGCTATAACTTGGAAGCAGAAAGAAAATGCATGAGGAAAATTGAAATAGAATTAAATTCATCTAGGAACCTACATATATGTGTAACATAACCTAAAAAGTTATGTAACAATAATATAACATACAATAGGTACATATTATAATATACAAAAGTATCTAAAACATGTCATATAATCTACAAATCTATATTAAGAACTTTCCAATCCATATTCCCTGATCACCGTATGTTTTTTTTTTCCCGAAGAAATGAAAATGTATATTTAAATACCATTACCCAAGATATGTAGTACAATGTACAAATGTGTGTTAATATATCTAACAAAGGTTTCTAACCAATTATGCAAAATAATGTATGGAAGTATAGACACATCATACAAAGATATGTGACATAACCACCAAATGTTTTCACATAACCTACAAAAGTGCATTACTTACCCGAACGTACTAAAGTTAATGGGATGAAAATAAAACATGCAGTAAACAAGTGCACACCTCTCTGTGGTTACTTCCAGCTGTCCTTATATTTTTTAACAGTAGTACTAGGACAGTATTTTTTCTCAGGCGAAATCTCATAAAAAATTCGTGGTCATCTATTTACATGTGATTTGGGCGTTCCCGAAAAAGGCTTGGCCAGTTTATGAAATAAACTGTTCCTTCTTCATCATCTTCAAACAATAAATTTAAATTTTCAGCCATCATAACCTAAAAAATTGGCACTGTCTATATTATTGATTGTTTTGAAAGTCCTGTTTAACTCTGTAATCAATACCTTTTCTTATGATTAAGATAACAAATGGTTACCGACTGTTAATCCACTGATTAAGATATTGTTGTTAACCATTGGTTAAATTTTAATCGGAAGATAATCAGAAGAAAATCAGACATTGAGAAACCGGACCTAAGGATCATTCACACGAGTATTTTCTAAAACATAAATAATTTTTGTAAATTGACAGCGAAAAGCATGACACTGCTATTGAGAGTTTGTTAAAATTATTATGGCAAAAAAAACCTTTTACACATTAAGAGGAAACATTATGTCGGTGCAATGTCCTGGACAATTTACAATTTGTGTACGTAAGTACAAGATTGAATCTTATTTCAGTCTCTAAAAGTGTGATTGCGAAAATTGTAGCTCCCTGCAATATCTTCCAACTGTGTTGTTTATACGTTGTATTAAGAGTCTTTAATATAAAAATACTTGTTCCTATAGAGGATTCAACCTTTCGCAATCGCATCATTATGCATGGAAGTAAATAAATAGGGACACTTTATTTTCACGAGACCATTTTTGCTCCAACTTGTTTCATTGCCTTTTGTGGACGTCTGTACGTTTCATTCATGGTTATTGGCAGCATGTCTTTTTGCAGAGACGACCCTCAATTGACTGTGCCTATCAAAATATGGTAACTGCAACACCACATATCTATGACGTGCGTGTAGAACCCCAAGACACAGAGTGTTAAAAGCATCCAATCACTGACCATAATGCAGATGTGTACAATAGTGCAAAATAGTGTTGACAGTGACGTCACCAAAACTGCATTGTTAGGGATCCTGGTTTTTCGCGAAAAGAATTTTGCCCCACTTTGTTTCAGTGCCTTACGTGCACATCTGCAGTTCTGCTTCGTGGTCAGTGATTGGATATTTTAACTCCCTCGAGCCTTGGAATTCTACCGGCAAATCACAGCCGTGAGGTGTTGCAGAGACTTTAATGTAATTGGCTCAGACAAATGATATACGGCCCTTCATACAGACACGCTGCCAATAATCATGAAGCAGAATTGCAGATGTGCACGTAAGGCACTGAAACAAAGTGGGGCAAGTGGGTCCCTATGTATTGGTAACACATTAGAATAACACAAGGAACGGCTTTCGTTCGTTTCTCGGCCCGGTCATTTTAATTTCTGTTTCCAATAGGGAGGGGAAATAAATTTTGATGAGTTCAACAAACTGCATTTGCTGTGTATACTCTGGCCAGTTGTCCAATAACTGCTACTCACTGGAACAGGAGATAGTGAGCGAGTAAACGAGGATTGAGTATGCATAGGATAGAGAGTTTTGTCGTGCAGGTCACTGAACTCACAATATTTGCCTTTCCCTTCAAATAGGTATGTTTCCGAAGTCACTCAAAAGAGAATGCTGGTATTGTTCATTACCGATGATGGTCGCTTTCTTGGGTTTTTCTGGTTGTCTGAATCACTGTCTCCGCCTCTAACGACCTTGTCAACGAGATGTTGAAGCCCTACTACCTGGAAGAAGTTATCGAACAGCTCGAGTTATCGACGGAGATTGCTCAGAAGACAGAGGAGGACGTTGTTTATGGTCAGGTAGGACATATCAGCGAGGTAGTTAAGAGTTTGCTGACACCGCGGCGTGTTATCGCGTGGTAAAAGAGCGCGAGTCCTCTCCAGGTCGGCACTCTGATGTGATCACCGCTGTCATGAGGAGCTACACCTTGGAACTGGGGCTACTAGTGAGCCAGGCCGCGATGTTACAGTGGCTTAATGTAGAAGCAGCAGCGACACTGCGACCACAGTCCATGGCTGAGCGAGAGAAATTCTTCGAGGGAGACATCATCCTGCGGCCAGAACAAGACGAGGTACTGTCGTAAAACTACAGCCTGTAATTACATCACTCTTTCTTCAGCAAAAATTATTTGCCACTAATTACCAGAGACCCGAAAAATTCGAGTTATCTCTTTGCACAATTTAGAATGCAAACTTGTGTAAGTTAGTGTCATTTTAACAATTGAATTAGTCATATGAGAAACAACATGTCAAATTACTACCAAAATGAGTTAAGAGCGTTTTAATTTTAAACACGTAAATACACGTCACTTTGAGCGTCATTTGCGAGTGTAGCAAGGCACTCAGCTATGAGCTCATTTGAGAAAGACCACATGTAATTGACTTCCACTATACAAAATTATAATACCCACAACTCATTTCGGTAGAAGATTAACTTATGTTGTTTCTCAAACTACTAATTCAATTGGTAGTGCTAGCGATTTTCGGTGGAGAAATTTTTCACCAACTTCTTTCATTGCCTTACGAATACTTATTATGGTACTATGCTTTATGGTTATTAGCAGCTTATCTTTGTGTAGAGGTGTCACTCATTTCATTTCTCTAATCAGAATAAGGTTACTACAACCCCTCACGTCTGTGATTTCCTGGTAGAACTTCGAGACACTGAGAGTTGACACCCAATAACTGATCATGAAACAGAGCTGCAGATGTGCACGTAAATCACTTAAACTAATTGTCACAAAATAATTTTCACAAAAAATCACTGGCTCGAGCAATTATTGGTCATTGACTTATTTGACACCTCCTGCGTGGCACTGAACCAATAACAAATGAACAACTAAATGTAGGCCAAATAATGTGGTATCACTACGAGCCAATGGCCAGCTGTTATCTGCTAGGGTACGCAGATATTTTTAAAGGCTAGCCTACAGGTCAGTGAACGCGGGAAATTCCAGATCTCTATTAATTACGTGCATAAAAGCAACACTTCTACGTTTGTTGGCTGTAGAAACTCTTTGTGAAGAGACTTTCCTCATTTGACTAGACCAACCATAACAATGTTACTACACTACATGATTCGCAGGTAACCCAAGTTGAAATGTTCCAGTCACTTAAGTGGACACGAGTTTAGGTGTTTTGAAATAGAACAGTGGTGTAACTAGGATTTGTGTTCCAACCGGAAAATTTGATAAAGGACCGCCGAGGACACTATCAATCAGGAGTCTGAGGGCTGTCTCCTGGGAAAATTTGGATTTTAACGTGAATGATAGAACTATTTAAGCAGTTTACTTATCTAAACGTTGATTACTTTTAACTAATACTTTGAGGCTAACGGGAGCTTACTCTACCCTCGGCTACGCAGCTGAAATCTTTTTCATGAAGTTCAGATGTACCTCGTAAAGAAATTTCTGCACAAGATAAATTTCACTAATTTATATGTATTTTGGCAGCTCATCTTTCGTTATCGAGAAATGCATACAGTATTTCGAAATATATCAAACTATCGAAAATATTTTCTCAAAAATTGCTGTCGTTACTGCTAAGTTGATTTTTTTTTGTACAATTGAATGGTAAAGATTGTAAAGTAACAGTCAAAAACTTTCTTTTGGTCAGTTGTCAAAAATGTATCGCAAATATTTTAAGGGGTTACAAATATTTACAAAGTCTTTAAGGAATATTTCCTAGATTCAACCACTTGTAGATTCGTTCCTTCAGTATCTGCATGTGTGTTATTCGAAAAAAAAAATTTAGGGTGTGTCTCATAAATCGTGATCCAATAGCACAATCAAGTTAGATAAACAAGTACACCTAACCTACTTCTTAATACTAAGTTTTCGGATACTCGTGTCAAAGAAATATTAAACGTAGGAATAAGTCAGATGTAACGGGTACTTATTGCTTTATTACCTGCACGAAAAATTACTTTATCCTAAAAAAATCAAGATTTTATTTTTCAACGCTGTGAAGGCTGAATTGTGATTTATCACTGTGTAAGATAAATCACGATGTATGATCGGTTTACCCTAACCTGCACTGAAATTAATTCTCTAAAATTTCTGGTCAGTACCCACAAGGTACCCCCAGTAACGTATTTTGGGGTAAAGATGTATTCCGAACAACTGTACATTAAAGTCAGTTTTGGTGTTGGCCAACAATAATATTGACGTCTCAAAGGATAGCTCTGATTAAGTGACAGAAGCTACAAAGTACGAGCTAGGGCATTGGAGCTGTCATTGAAGAAGTCCTCGGCTTAAGGGTGCCTGATTTTCGCTACAACTCTTTTGTAACTATTTCAATACTTTACGTATGCATCTGCAGATCTTCTTTTTGGTCAATGATGGGATGGTTTCAACTTTCAGCTTCTTGGTGTTCTACCTGCAAATCACAAACGAGTGGTGTCTCGGTAACCGTATTCTGATTGACCGTAGTCAAACATCAATGACATGACATATCTGCGCAAAGACACGCTGTCTATTGGCAGCAGGTACAGCTGCAGATGTGGATGTAAGGCAGTGAAACAAGGCGATGCAGTAATATTTTAGCGAATATTTTATGGCTCTGCACTTGAGAGTTAAGATTCAAGTACGTGTAAACGTAATGTCTACTATTAGAACAGAGATAATCAGACAGTTCATACAGAAATCGTAGCTAATAACAAGCTTGCAAGTAAAGCAAAGACCCAATCACTAATTTCTTGGTTACGTGCAAATATTACTCAGCAGCCAACAAACAATAAAATAAAGGCTGTATGTAGCACACATAGTACTGTGGAGTCTAGCTTGCATAGTCACTGTACCGGTGCGAGCTGCCTGTATCTACAGAGATGAGTAGAGCCACAATTTTGTCAGAAGATTTTTGCGTAAATTTGTTTCAGTCAGTACCTTACGTGCACATCGGTAGCTCTGCTTCATGGTTATTGACAGCGTGTCTTTGTTGAGAATGGTCTGACATTTGACTGCACCAATCACAACTGTGGCGTCATAAGTCTGTGATTCGCCAGAAGAAACCCAAGACAAGTGAAAGTTAAAACATATAGTCAGTGACCATGAAGAAGAGCTGCAGAGGCGCACTTAATACACTGAAACCAACTGATGCAAAAACATTCGTCATAAAATCGTGGCTCTAGAGATCAGAGATGCCTTATTTACATAAAAATATTTGTCCTAATTTACAAGTCGTCGCAATTTATTCAGGTTCACTGCAGTGACTGGGTATAGTTAGTGACTGATTGCAACGGTAATGTCAGTGGCAAGGCATGTAGCGTTCTAGGGCAAGCGGTGATTACTAAAGTAAAGTCATTGCTAATCACTGATCAGCAATAACTTTACACAACTATCAGTTTATCCATTGAGCCATAAACTGTTAGAGGCAGGAGCCCTGCACAGCCAGTAGCCTGGAGGCGAGGAAAGCGTTCTCTAGTAATACTCAGCAACCCCAATTTTTGGTGAAAATAGCTCTGCCGCAGCTTATTTCAGTACCTCAAGTGCACAGTTGAAACTCTGTTTCATGGTCACTCATTGGCTGTTTTTAACGGTTTCGTGTCGTAATGCTATACTGCAAATCACGGACGTGTGGTTTCGCAATAACGTTATTCTTATTGGCGTAATCGTATGAGAAACGTATTTTAACAAAGACACGCTGCCAATAACAATGTACTATAGCTGAAGCTGTGCACATATGGCACTAAAACAAACTGCTGCAGAAATATTTTCAGCAAAATTTGGGATCTCTAGTAATACACTTAAGTCTCAACAACAGATCTGGCGCGTGCTAAAAGTGTATTATAGTCTTATCTCACACTGCTTCCCTTGGACCGCGGTCGAGCTCCACCGCTGGGTTTGTGGATCGACCTCACAGATATTCAGTACGTCAGTTACCTTTTTCCTGATCGCCTCTGTCAAAATTGCTTATGAAATCCACATTCTTGTTCACAGAGAAATCTTGTCCTCCCTACCATGACTTGGCCCGGCGGAGAGTTGCCGTACGTCTTCGACAGTGGTTTTACAGACGAAGAAAAGCAAACAATCGAAAGTGCACTGCAAGCCTTGCAACAAGAGACCTGTGTACGATTCGTCCGGCGTACCAACCAGAAAAACTACATGAACGTCAGGAATTCTGGCCTGGGGTTAGTGGACATTAGTAAATATTCTTTGGGCCCTGATAAAATTCACGTTTTCTGTTGAGCACAAGCTGGAATTCCAGCAACTGTAAACTGATGTCACTTTCGTTATTGACCCCGGACTTAGTAAAACCTTCCTGGAAGTCGCTGAGCCAATAATATCTAGTATACTGAATGAAGGCTCATGTCTCTATGACAGCGGCCTGCCAATGAGTAGGATTTCCTGATATTCGCCAAAAGATTTTTGTAACAACCCGTTTCAGTGCCTTACGTAAAATCTGCAGATTTTTAATTCATGCTCAGTGATAAGATGTTTTAACTCTGACATGTCTTGAGGACTGTGCACGATAGCAAACCTGTTTGAAAATACTCTCTAAATAGAATTAGTGAATGTTAACAGATTTGCCAGTGGTTTTCCACAGGGTGAATTAGTCTAAACGGTTATATCCAGAATCTGTGTAAACCACTGGCAATTAAGTTCATATTCACAAATTCTTATTTAGAGTGCACACAGACTGTCGCGCTACCTTGTCACATGTACAACTGTCCACTCACTGGAGCAGCAGACAATATACAAGTATCTTAGGACATAGTGTACACAGCCTGCTGGTCGTTGACCCCGCGACATTTCCTAGTCTCTAATTATAAACTTTCTAACTTACTGTGAGATAATTTTTCTCTCGGCTCGTATTTTAATTTTCGGACAAAGAGAACAAGATTTTTTAATTGATGTAAGGAAAGGAAAATTTCGCTATTTCAATACAATATATGTTAGAATGCTCTGTCCGATGCTTATAGAAGCCCAGTATATTCGGTCATTGTGTGTTGTTCCAGTGAGTAGCAGCTAGTGGACAAACTGTCGGGGCTTGACTACATACAGAATAGTGGAGTCTAACATGCCGGTCATTAATCTTGTCAATTTTTCTTTCCCTAATATTGCTGTGAATTCCCACAGCCTCTGTGACATAACGTATTGTTAGGAACCCTTGTTTTTCGCGAAAAGAAATTTGCCCCACTCTGGTTCAGTGCCTTACGTGCACATCTGCAGTTCTGCTTCGTGGTCAGTGACTGGATATTTTAACTCTCACGACCCTTGAGATTCTACCAGCAAATCACAGAGGTGTGGTTTTGCAGGAACGTAATTGTAATTGGCTCAGTCAAACGATAACCATAGATACACTGCCAATAACCATGAAACAGAACTACAAGTGTACACGCAAGGTACTGCAACAAACTGGGGCAAAATTCTTTTCGCGAAAAACAGGGGTCCCTACGTATTGTTCTCTGATAAGTTTTTTGGAATGCATTATTCATGCTTATGATTAGAGACCCCTCATTTTCGCGAAAATAATTTTACTCTGTGTCCCTGTGCCTTACGTACAAATCTGCATCTCTGCTACATGCTCAGTGATTGGCAGGTTCAAGTGTCACACTTCCTAGGGTTCTAGCCGCAAATGAGAGACGTCACTTCACATAGCATGCTGCCAATAACCACGAAGCAGAACTGCAGATGTGGACGTACGACATGAAAACAAACTGGGGCCAAATTATTTTCGCAAAAATCAGGGGTCCCTACTAATGAGAAGCTATTGTTTACTTGAATACACACATATTCTTGAAGGCTAGCCTACATGTCAGCGAACCCGCGAATTTTTCCAGTCTCTGAGGGTGTGTTCCAAATACTCAACATTAGCACTCGTCCTCGCTCTCGCACTCGCTCCCAGAATCCCCACTAATCATTTTGAAATGAAAACACACTCGCACTTACAATCAACTGTCAACACTGTAATCACTGGTGTCGTAGGTCTACATCAAGTATCTAGTTCTCAAATATTATAATTATTATTTGTTATACCTAAGAATATACTGGTCGCAAAATGTGAGAGCAGTAAATAAATAAACAATACTCCTCGAAATACACGGAGAGTGTGCACAGAGCATGCATTTACAAACACTCGTTACACACACTCGCACGCTCGCACTCCCGCAATCGCACTCCGCATTTATGGAATACTCTCTGACGTCACTTCCGAGTGAGAATGCGAGAGTGCGAATATTTGTGCTGTTTGGAACACGGCCGAAGTATGTTTACTTAAAAACATTTATTTGTTGGAACCTGCAAAACATACATTATATTCTGGCAGCAGAACGACCATACAGAATCCAAGCTATGCACTTTGCTCGCATTCGACGTATATAATTGGACGACGAAGTCGTCGTTTACAGCGACCACATTTACCCAGAAATAAAACGTCCCTTCTTAGAATAACCAAACGGTTGTAAAGTACAAGAAGCCTAGGCCTATATGTTAGTGTGATATGCCTAGAATTCCTTGGATATCTCATTTGAGTAAACTCTATGTAGGTTAAACACTTGAGCATTGTTTTCGCAATTTGGGCACATTTGGTGCCACTCTGTGTCAGGACGGATTGAAGTTGCATACGCGGGGTTTCAAGATGCATTCCCTGGGGAAGTTTTTATTTTATGTTGCGAATTCTGCTATTTAAAACAATTGGTGCATGGAAAACCGAATATTGTTAAACTGCATCTGGTGCCTTAGTGGCCACTTACCTGCTTGAACTTACGTATCCTGACAATAATACGAACACTTTCATAGCCCCTTACTCGTGAATACATGTCATATGATGTGTAGAGATGGTGGTATATCGCGAAACTATTTTGTACCTGCATACCCTTGAGAACACTGTAGTCTCTTTTAACGTGTGTGGTTGGGTGATAAACGTCTGTCACGACGTAGCTTTCTGCAGACCAATAATAGGCATTCAATATGCCTGTATAGCGGTATTCTTATTGGTTTATTCAAATAGGGTAACAGTTCCACTTACAAGTAAAACCAGTAATCTTGTTATAAGCTGAACGTACGTTGAAACCCAGCAAACGGCCAAGTTCTCCCGCGATCAACCATCATCTTTAATGATATTTCATTTACATTACTGTCTGGTCAAACCGGGAATATAAGTACTTCAATTCATTGAGTAAAGCGTTCAACTTTATTCTCTCTCACATTGATAATGATGTGACATAAAACACGTGTTCATCTACGGGTGTTCTGAACAATTTTGTTGTCAAGACACGTAACCACGGTGGTCACTATAAAAGGCACCACGTAGGCTGCAGTGTAACCATTTGTCAGTTTTCCGTGTACCAATACTTTATTTAGGAAAGGGTTGGGGGTTCATGACACCTGTGACTCCCACCAACCTAACCACCTTCCTTTATGATCCACTCGGTAGCAACAAATGAACAAGTACCTGAATTTAAAGCAGCCGGCTGATCGTTGAACCAGCGGTATTTCCGGGTCTTGGGGTGTGACATAGCGTAGAAGCCCGTGACCAATGACATTGATTGATCTCAGCTTTGTGCATGACAATAAAGTCTACTCTCTCGCATTAGGCGTCTGTGCCTCAACTACGCCTTAAAGACGTAATAAATAGGTACAGCCACTATTTTATGGCGGAAAGATTTTTGCATCAATTTGTCTCTATGTTTTATGTGCACATCTGCAGCTTTGCTTCATGGCCAGTGATTTGATGTTTGAACCCTCACTAGTCTTGAGTTTCTTCTGGCTGGCAAATCACAGACGTACGGTGCCACAATTGTCTTAGTCCGATTGGTGCATTCAAATGAGAGACATGTCTGAACGAAGACACACTGTCAATAGCCATGAAGCACGGCTGCCGATGTGCACATAAGACTTCGAAACAAAATGATGCAGAAATCTTTTCGCGACAAAATCGTGGCTCTCTAAATAAGTTATATTAAAACAGTTGTAATTTACTCAGATCAACACAAAATAAACTATTCCAATCATGCCTACTAACATTTCATTTCTGTAAAGATACTTTTTAAGAGAATTCGTAAAAATAATGCTTAAAGGTCTCACATTATGTGGTTTAATCCACGTAAACCAGTTGAATAATGTTCTACACTGCTCTACAAAATACAGAAAAATTTTATTTTAACACAGTGTACAGAATAAAGTAAAAGCAAACAAGAAATTAACAACACATCTAATGAACTTCCTTCGCTCAGTGTTAATGCTAATTATTTTTTGTGTATTTCTGAAGAATATATAATATTTGCATGGCTTATATCTAGACAACAGTGAGAATTTTTGTACCACGAAAATACCAATATTGATAGAACGTTTCAAATCTGACAGGATTCGCTGCAATAGTTTCTGGTTACGAAGTAAAAACTGTACTTGCCCTGGTACTGCTGCCTTACAAAATGGCAACTAAACGAAACCTCGTTTTAAAATGCTTATGAAAAACATTTTTATTAATAGAAAACATTTTAATAATTTGACTTATTTTTTAAACATTTGCGTGATATGTTTTATGGCAAATAAATACGTAATTATTTACATTTAATCCGTTTCGAAAAATCATTCTCCAATCGTTTTTCAACTGTCGTTACTTTAGCTTTGTATTGTGCATTAACGAAATACTTAAAAAGTAACGGAAACGTAAAGTCAAATGTGAATGTTTTCAATTGCGACAGCATCATCAAGGGAATAATTCAGTCGGTTCTCCTCTTACCATTTGTTAGTATAAACTTATATATTTGATTTTATAAGATCACACGCATAATATTTATTAGTATTCTCACAAAGAGCGCCTGAAAATGTGTCCACTTTACTGTAAATATGAATACTGTTCTTTAAATGCGTTGTTCGTAGTTCGCATTTTGCGAGAAACAACTATTGAATTTAAATCGATGACCTACGATGATATTATTTTTGTTGGTACAGTAGTATAGTCTGTTGCTATAGATGACTTTGCCTCACGAATGATGTTGAAGTTTGTCATGCCTGTTATTTTTTTACGCGAAAATGTTTAACTTAAACCCACGTTAATCAAAGAAAAAAACACACACTTCAAAATAACCTTCTCTGCATGCTTACTTGAAACGTGATTTTTGAGCCGCTCAAAATGGCTAAAAACAGGTTTTTGAGGTTGTACACGCAGAAGATCTATTTTCTGCCACTCCAAACATACAACAAGAAGTGTGTAGTATGATCACTGCTTGAAGTCGTATACGATAAAATTGTAGTTTAAAAGACTTAAGAAGATATGCTTTTGTTACAAAATGAACTAAAACGTTAAAAATAATCATTAAACATAAAGATTTAGTTTAACAGGTATAAAATGTCCCACATTTCAGTGAAATAGAGTTTTAGGAAAATGCTTTTTAAACTAAGATAAAAGTCATTTACAAATAACTGACTTTAAGAAGCATCCCTTGTTAATAAATTAGCACAATTTTCGGATGTTTATTTTAATTTATCAAAGAATAATATATCTACGACAGTACAACTTTTTTAAAACAAAAAAAACCCCGGTCTATGTTACCATAGTCGAAGTTTTTAAACTGGAATATCAGTACGAGTATTAAAAATTGGGATTTCAGCTAAATATTGTAATACAGCGCCATTTATTTGTAATACATGCGACCTTTGTGAATGCATATTTATTATAACTATTTAAGTAGTTAATATTTTTGTGAAGAAAACGGCTAAAAGCGAAGCGCGTTTTCGTGATTTCTGCCCCTTGTTCTCTTCTACACTGTAGGAACGTTCTCTTGTTTTTACTTTTTTTTAGCGATTTTAATTTTTTACTCCTAAAGGAGAACATGTATCAAAAATCTGTCTAGCAATTTTATTTAAATTCGTCTTCTCCATGTTGGCTTATTTTTTCAAGGCAGTAAACACTACGGTTTTAGTTAAATATATGATTAACGAAATTCTGGTTAATCGACTTTTTAGTCGAAACCCTATAATTTCTTGTTTTGTAAAAATTGGCTGGCATGGCAAAAATCATTTTAAACGGAACTTCCACACGGATTTTTAGTATCTGCTCTCGTTTAAGGTTTAAAAAATTATCATCGTAAAAACAGAACAAACGAGAGCGAATGCCCGAAATGTAAAAAAAGCGTGCGGTACTTGACATCAGTTGTTTTAAACTTTTATCGTCAGTTGTTCGTTAAGGTAGAGAAATTATGAAAAGTAATTAATGAGGCACGCTTTTTATACAATAATTTTTGTTAATGATTTATTCTTGTTCTAAGCTTATTAAAACTGTTAAGTTAGGTCTATATTGAATTGTAGGGCATGCTATAGCTACTGAACAGAATTTTATATTAAAAGGTTATTTTATATTTTCGCCTTTTTAGTTCATATTGTTAAAAAAAAACTTTTTTTTTAGTTTTTGGAACTATATTTTTTTTAGTCTTAAACAAAATGGAAGACATGAATAATGATTGTTTCAAAAAGTTTGTTTAAAGATCTTGATATTTAAATAGTTTGGCATTTTATTATTTTAACAATAGGTGAGAATGCCAGGCCATAGCTATGAAGCTATTGTATTGTAGTCTATTCATATTAGTTGGACGACTGGAAGTGGGTAAAAACTTAAGTAAGTTATGTTAAAAAGACTAATACGATACCACTGCTCGCCAGTTTAGTGCTTCTCGTGTAGAGGTGGTGCGCAAATCGTCAAGCGTTGAAGTCTGGCACTTAATCACTTCCTTGTTTTTTTTTTTTTTTTGTTTGTTTTTTTTATATTTGCCTCCCATATAATCCAGTGCTAACTGGCAAGGAGTTGTCACGTTTTTCTCGATACACATTACAGAAAATATATACTATGTACAGATACACAGTACAAGAAATATATACAATGTACAAATACAAAATATACAGTATCAGTAACAATTACAAGAAAATTGTTAAGTTGCTCTAAAAATATGATAACAATAACAAACCATAAACATCTAGCCACACGAGTGTAATCCTGGATGAACAAATAGAAAGTAATTTATAGCTAGGTACATAGAAGCCAACTCGCGAGTATGATCACAGTTACATGAAGAATACAGTCTATATTTCTGCCTAGGAGATTAAAGTAAGAAAGTACTTTTCAGGAAATTTGCATCTAGGCCATTCAGGAGCAATTTAAATAAGACTAGTTATACAAAGAATATTTACAGCATGTAGAGTTGTTCTTTGAAACAAGTGCAAATCAGCATCCTTCGAGCATATTATCTACTTTGTAGTAGGGTTTACAAATTCATCTACAGAGTGAAATGCTGCTTTTGATGTAAATATCTATACGTGTTTTTTTAATTGATGAATTGCTGTGTCTTGTAAATGTTATGTAATATGCCTTATAACAGTTTTGACATCCGGTACAAAGCCTGTTAGGTATAACTTCTTTCATATCCAATATGAGATTGTGTGTCTTGATTTGATATAAAATCCTACACTTGAATACTGCGAACACATGGCAGTATCATAATAGTTATTTTAAGTTTTTCTCTCACAATATATCACGTAAATTTATAGTTGCCAGTTATTATCTTGGACTTTTCTTGAGTGACTAATTTTGTAACAATTTAGTCAGTTACGCTGACAGAGAAAATAGAAAAACAGAATTTGAATACAACAGTAAAAAGTCATGCTAAAACTAACGCATGCTATCGAGTCTTCATAGCTGAATGTCTGTACAATCGTGGCAGCGTTGCAAAATAAAAATAAGATTCAGCAAACAAAATTATTATTCTAATCAACGACAAAAACGCGAATTCTCTAACAAATCATCGTACAATACGACTATATTTCGATGGATTGCGTAGATTCGGAATCTCCGTTTCTTTAATTGAGTTTAGCTGGTGAATTTATTTTTCTTGTTCATCAATGTGTGCCTAGATGGTGAGAAAGGAGAAAGAAAATAGCTGTCGATGACATTTTTTGACCGATAAATAATGTCTTCAGTCAAGTTTTTTTTTGTCATTAAAAATCCCTCAAAAACTTGTAACGGGAAATTATGAATCGATGATGTTACACGGCATAATTCGCGTTTAAAAGAAGGATTTCATCACTTTTTCGATGGAAGTATCCGGAGGCCAGAATCTACGAGGAGGTAGGAGTAGGCAATGTAGTCCGTCAACGCGCTCTCGCGGGGTCTGCGTCAATCTTGACGGAGTAAGTAGTTACACCAGAGCCCGCTGTGTAGCGCTAGCTCTATGTATACTGAGGCTCTCACACGGCAGTGAGCGAAACTATTCACGTTGGATTCAAACATTGAATAGAATATTTTGAATATTTTAATTTGAAAATGATTCTATAAACATATAATTAGACAGCATAATCACGAGGTATTTACTGTCAGAATTAAAAATAAAATTTAAAAATATGTAAAAAAATTTTTGTTATACTCGTGACATTGTAGAAGTAAGGCCCGTTCACAATCGACATGACGCAAGTAAAAAACATAGCATAAGAAAGTGAATATCTGTGATACGAATGGTGGCGTTCACAGTGAATACTTGGTATGACTTACGGGGCGTAACTTGCTTGGCATGGCGGTAAAGGTGGTCATCTCTGAGTTTCCTACGCCAAGTGAAAAAATAACATAACTTACACAGCATAACATGCGAAACTGTCCGTACACAATCACCACGAAATTGACCAATCAGAAAATAATCAACAAGAAAAGAACTAATTTGTTATTGGACGAAAATTTTCGCGGCAATAGCACTTACGACGTTTTACATTCTTATTGGCCGGCGTGAAACACTTGGCGTAGGAAACTCAGAGATGACCTCCTCATGCCAAGTATTCATTGTGAACGCCACCATTCGTATCACAGATATTCACTTTCTTATGCTATGTTTTTTACTTGCGCCATGTCGATTGTGAACGGGTTACGGCTTTATTGGCGACCCACAGCGCGCTGAGTTCCTACTCTGATTGACCGGGCCTGCCGTTCAATCCCATTTCATGTCATCAGCCATCTCGTTTCCCAACTTCTCACGCATGTTTTTCTTAAATTAATTCCTCTATTCCAGAGCCCTATCATTACTAACACGCAGTAATTCCCTGCGCGTGTCTGTCGCACAGCTTTTCCCAGTACCCTAATCTATAGTACTGGTTTTTCTGTGCCCTTCCCATCTATACTCCTGCTCACTTCGGGGTGTGAATATGGCCTCAGTTGTGGCCGTATCCTCTAGACAACCCTTCTCTGCCGCGATGCATGTCTTCTCTTCTCCAACTAAAACCAAGTGTATGACACCTAGCCTTGAGACACATTCAATCCCTACCTCCTTCGTTATTAGCGACTAAAGCATGCCGGAGTACCCACAGACCGAGACGAGGTACACGCTGACGTGACGGGATATGAGGGCTTGTCAGACAAAAAATTTCACGTCTCATCGACAGCGAGGTGATTATATACGGTGACACACGACTTGGTACAATGGCAGGAGCTGGGAGAGGATTCGGCCATGGTCTTTGTTACGGAACCGTCCCACCGTTCGCCTAGAGCGATTTAGAGATACCATGGAAAGCCGAAATCAGGATTGCCGGAGACGGGAATCGAACCCGTGTCCTCCCGAATGCGAATCTTGAAACTAAAGCTTAGAGCACAATTAAAATTAATATGCTATATACATAGTTATTATGATACGAATACTGTTGACACAAGTGCCGAGGGTCCGTTACGATGGTAATAACTAATAAGCTCATTAGTATGACGTAAAAATGTGACTGTTATTGCTGTAAATAAAATTGTGTTGACAAAACTGACGACACGTAGAAAATAAAATAAAACATATTTTTTACATGTATAAATAACAATATAGTACATTTAATTGCACCTCTACATTATTCATACGAAATTGTTTTCGTTTCTACTGCTCCATTTATGTATTTTCAAAAACACTGCAACAAAACACTCTCTGCACAATCAATCAAAAAATTGACAGTCTTTTATTTTTTTGTTCAACCAAATACAACATAAACCACAAACTGTTCGTTCTCTGCTAAATTTAACACTCGTGCGATAACGTAGTATCGCCTACAGTGCTTCTGATTTGCCATACCACTTTACACAGAATTAGTACTGAGCAAAAATTGGACCTGATCCAACTTTACTTATTATTTAAATATATAAACTTATGTACAAATGCAATTTAAAATTAAATTAAAATGTAATATACATATATATATATGTATATATATCCTCTTTTTGCTATAATGTAACATATAATACCCTTGAAAAAATTAAGATAATATTTTGGTGAGAACTTTATTTTAAAAAGTGTTTGAATATAGATTTAACACACTTTAATCATAATAAAGGCCTGCAACAAACAAAGACTCTGGCGAATTATTAGAGCGATTTATTTAATCTTAGAAATATTATTATAATCCTCTATATTCAAACCTCGACGTCTACACGGTCATAGCATTCCATAAATAGTAAGAGTTATAGATCCAAAATAGTCAAAAGTAATATTCGAAAGCCCACTAAAAAATTTCAGTATGGCCAGTGTTACTGGGGACTGAGCGCCAAAGCAGCCAGGTTTCACAATTTTCGTCGAAATATTTTCTTTTGACTTATTATCGATAATCAAAGCTCGACAGTCCGTATATGACACTTGTGTACATCTTCTTACATAATGACATAGCCATAGACTTATCTAATTTTCGGAGCACTATACACTAGTATCAACAGATTGTCGATCCTTGATATTCGATCATGAGTGAGAAAAACATTTTTTAACGAACATTGTAAAAATTCAATTCTTTGGCGCTCCATCCCCTTTAAAAGCAACACACTAAAAGTTTGAGAGAATTAAATTAATTTCTAAAACCTGCCCTTTGTCCTTTTAACTAGTTCGTCATTTTATTATTTTAACAATAGGTGAGAATGCCAGGCCATAGCTATGAAGCTATTGTATTGTAGTCGATTCATACTAGTTGGACGACTGGAAGTGGGTAAAAACTTAAGTAAGTTATGTTAAAAAGACTAATACGATAACACTGCTCGCCAGTTTAGTGCTTCTCGTGTAGCGTCAAGCGTCAAGCGTTGAAGTCTGGCATTTAATCGCTTCCTTGTTTGTTGCCTTAAAATAATTCTTCTTAACAAGTAGGTTTCACATCAACCCAAAGAAAAAAATGTAGATGACTAGGAACGAAAACCTC
Organism: Medauroidea extradentata; assembly: GCA_003012365.1. Classification (NCBI taxonomy): domain Eukaryota; kingdom Metazoa; phylum Arthropoda; class Insecta; order Phasmatodea; family Phasmatidae; genus Medauroidea; species Medauroidea extradentata. The sequence continues at coordinate 1,420 of PNEQ01011378.1, read as the reverse complement.
ATGCATGAACCAGAATTAATTTAACAGAAAATAAGCACAGAACAATATGCAAACGTGCAGTTCTGCTGTATAAATACTGCAAAATAGGTACTAAGCAATGCCACAAAATTAGCAAATAAGTTATTTAAGGTTTTTTTTATAGATCAGAAAATATAGTCAAAACAACGGGGTCTTTAAAAAATAAAACTCGAAAAAAAAAAAAACATGTGAACTGTATTCAGGAAAGCTGAAAGTTGGCGACAGTACATTTTCAAATACGCTTGCAGTTGTTGAAACAATTAACTCAAATTTTCTTAATGTAGTAGACAAACTAGTAAACGAATCCCCTAGTAATAATGTCATTAATTATTCCTTTAAATTCTGTTTAAAACCGCAGAGGAAGAATAACAAGTGAAATTATCAAACCCGAAGTCATCTTGTTGTTATGATGGCATGAATTATAAATTAATATAACGGAGTGTTTCTGATATCAGTGCTCCTTTGAGCCATATTTGTACCGATATCTTCGGCACTTGTGTATTCCCTGACAAACTTACATGATTCACTCTCACCGCCATTCTTTTGGTCAAGAAGGATGACATAGCAAATATAGCCATTAGAGATCACTTTCGTTACTGATGACACATTCAGACAAACTGAAGACCTCATTTTCGACATACTCTTGAATAATTAAATAATAATAATACTTTTTTGCCCAGTTTTGTTTAAGAAAAACACTTCCACAAGTGAAGGAATTGGAAAGTTACTTTCAAAAAGTAACTCTGTTACAGTTACAGCTACTTCACTGGAAATTTGACTGAGTTACAAGTACAAGCTAATCCATTAAAAAACTAACCAGTTACAGCTACAATTCTTAGATAAGTAACTGCTAGTTACTTTTTAAGTTACTTTAAAAAAAACCTGATTAGGTAGATAGACCTACTACACCAAACATAATAAGTTACGACATTTTCATGTACAGAATTTTTTACTATCATAAAACAAAATTTACAATATAAAAACTCATAATTTTCAATCGAAGCATTTTGTAGGCCTATGGGTTCAAGCGATGTATGAAGGCCTATTTTAACAATTAATGGTAGGTTATCAAAGTCCATCTATAGTATTGTTGCGTGCCATGTTCCTGGAGGCCAGTGGTCGGCGGCTGTTTCGTAACACCTTGAGGGCTGGCCGATGACTCAAAGCCCGGGTGGCTCATAGTGGGAAAACCGCCGAATCTATGTCATAGATACCTGTCCCAACTGCGTCTTAACCCTTCGAGGGTGGCCTACGTGACTAAAAGCATATCCGAAACATGATGAAATATCTATTTTTAGACCCCTGTAATGCGGGGAATAACCGACTGTCTGGGCTAGTATAAAAGCACAGAATCGGCACATTTGAGGAGAGTTCGCTATTGGAAGTGCTAGAGGAAGGTGCT
>PNEQ01011377.1:13273-26786 GCA_003012365.1 Medauroidea extradentata | reverse complement strand
TGTAAGAGTTTGTGGGGCCTAAGTATTTAATATGGCTTGTTGAGGTGGCATCCTAGCAATTTAATATACCATAACTAAGGGGGTACGGCAAGGCTCACCGCGTGGTCAAAAACGAGCATTTGTGTAAGGTGATGTGTTATTTCGGGGCACAGTAAAATTGTTTATCTACCTCTAAATCAAGTGAATCTTTATTTTTATAGTCATCCTCCTGCTCTTCGTCCTTTTCACGGACCCACGACAACGAGAAACGATTTTGGTGCCTACCCTGAAGCTGTTAGAGCCGTGAGCAGTTAAGAACCCCGTTAATGTATCGCACCCTGATATAGCATGGTGTGGAGGCCGGTACCAGTACAATATGTTTAAATACTTTTGCTATGGTTTCTCAATTTCTCTATTTATTAATTTTATTGGCTCAATTATTATTATTCTTCGGTCCAATACACTAATTATTTTGTGACCAAGCATTTCTGTTACTACTGAGATTTTGTCCGTTGTTATTTATTTATGTTATGCACATTTTGGTCTCCAATGTTTCTTTTAAATATGATATTAAATACGGTGTATTACAGTTGATTTGTTGTCATCTTAATTGCTAATTTTATTGGTCTTGTTTATGTAGTAAGGTCTTCTACATTATTTAATTGTTTTAACCTAATTTAATTCTTTTTATACAATTTTCTCTTTTAATATACACATTATGTTATGAGTTTGGTTTATTTTGTTTCTTTATTCCAGGGTTTTTCTTAAAAGCATAGATACTTGTTGTTTTGTTTTTGTTGACAGTTCTGGTGCTTCATGGTGCTTCTTGGGTGGATTGGTTGGTTGCACTGATCTACCTGGAGTAGCTGCTTTCTCCCCAGTGTGAACCCTGCAGTGGCACACTGTTTCAGCTGCCTCTGGTGGTATTGGTGTGGCTGGCTTCCTGCTCGGTTGCTGCTATCTGGTACCAGGGTTTGTCGTCTCTTTAAGGTAACGTCTTATCCTTTTGTTTTTTCTTGCTAATTTTCACAAAATTTCAGCATCATATTTTGTTTTCTTTGACACACTTACTTTATTTACTTTTGTTTTGAAAGCAATATAGCTTTACACACATTTAATTTACATTTTATCTACACATTTAAAATAAAACTTAGTTATTTGCATTGAAATTAAATCAAATTTTCTATTCTTATGAGTAATATTTAGTAAATTAATTCTTTTTATTCACGATTTTAAATTTATTTGTAATACCTACATTTTTTTATCTTTTGCTAAAATTTTGGCAATTTAACTTAAATTTTGTGTCTTCTTGTTTTTGGGTTTTGGCTTAACGTTTCGGTACTTCGGTACTCGTGTTTTCACATTTGTTGTGAGCACGTTTTGTGTGGCTGTGGTATGGGATGCAGTCACTTTGTGTGGTCTTCTCCTTGAGACATCAAAGACATTTTGATAGTTTTGGTCTTCTATAAAGAAATTTTTTTATATTGTGGGGTCACATTTTTTCTGTCTCTGTTCTTCACTTTCTTGTGTGGTTCACTTTTGGACTGACTTTGGTATGGGACTTAGTCGTTTCATTTAGTGACCATACTTTGTGGCAACTTAACCTCTTTGTGGATTGTTAATTTTATATTTGCGGTTTTCGTTTGGTCATGTTGGTTGCCTTTTAAAATTTTGTTAGTCTTGCTTTGTTGTTGTTGTGTTGTTTTTGCATGGAACTCGTCTAGTGTTGTTTTTCTTGGTTTTCGGTGGATTGATCACCCATTAGGAATGCAGGATACTCGCTAGTTATTTACGGTAAGGACGCTTTGCTGGACTTGGACCAGTTTTGTTGAGTTTTCGACCTTCTGTTTTGTGTATTTTGTGGAGTCGTGTGTTTGTAGGTCTGCAGCCTCCTCACACGTTTGTTTTCTTCTTGTAGGTTTGCTCCTGGACACGTGGACTTAACTCTTCATTGAAGTTTTATGTACATATTAGTTTGTAAGTTTGTTGTTAGGGGTATTGGGAAATTTCTTGACACCCCATTTTGTCCCTTTGAGGATTTTGTTGTCCTGGGTACTTGGTGCCTCCACATGGTTCTTTGCACATTCAACAGCATTTGTAAGCAAAATTAGTAAATTTTTCACTAATTTTGATATTTACTTCTTGTGTGTTCTTTGTCAGTTTGAAAGATTCTATTTTAGCAATTATTGTATCTTGTTGATTGTTGATTCTTATTTTTGTGTTTGTTGTCTTATCATTAGAAATTTTTTTTGTCGACACTAACGTCTCCTTTCAGGGCAGAAGTGTGTGCCTTATTATATACGTCACCACTTATATATTAAAATGTTTTGTCTATATTCTCATAAATTTAGGTTCAATTTCTTAACTTTTTTTATTTCATTGATATTATCTTCTTTACATTACACTAACAGTAATTTGGTGTCATTCAGTAATTTTATTTTATTCTGGATGTTTCAGTACATTTTATTTTTCATTACAGTCTATCTTTCCTTCACATGTTAGTTATAAGTAGAGCCAATTCAGGCTGCAGTAACGTGTTCTTTGTTAGCCGGATGTGCTCAGCTACATTTTGCATTACTTAGCTGAAGCTTTTGTTTCTTCTTTATTTTACTGTTTCTTCCTGCAGTGCGGACATTTGCTGTGTCAGGGCGCGTGTACTCTGCATGATTATCACGTGATTTCGTCCTTTCTGTGCAGCTCTGTACACGTGAAAGCCTTGTGCCTCCTTGTCGGTAGGCGATTCTGACTGCCCCTGCCATCTAGTGGGGCGTTGTAAAGTTATTGCGCTGCGCCTTTGTTTGCGCTCTGTTACCTCTCCTCCTCTATTTTTCCGGGACTCGTTGATCAGCAGTGAACACGACATGATGTGTTGTTGCGGTGTTCGTGTCTTTCCGGCACACGTAGGGACTTAGATGCCTTAACTGTTTATTTTTCTTTTATTTCTTTATTAGTAAAATCATGTAGTCTACTGGAATAGTTATTATTTTATCCTACAACTTCAAACGTAGCTTTTGTCTTTAAATGTAGTGCTACGTTTTTCTCCTTCTTTCGTCGCCCTCTGGTGAGTACCTGTCGTCAGAGTGTTTCTCTATTTGTTAGTTTGTGTTCACATTTTATTAATTTTGTGTTCCTTTCTTTTAGTGAGGGTCCAAGTTTTGGGCCTCACATCCTTATGGGCACTTTTCCACCTTGGTTTGTTTCGTGCCTGTGGCTCGTCCCGGCGTTTGAGCTAGTGGACTGGTGTTTTCGTCGCTGCTGAGGATGTGTGCAATCATCTCCATTCTCCAGCATTCAGTGAAGGAACTGTGTGCTTACATCTCCGATTCCATTTCACTCACCACCACAACGCTTGACGTCAGGACAGCTAAGTGCCATCGGACACATCATTTACCTTCTTTAAAATTGAAGCTACCGTAATATTATATATTTTCAATTAAAGAGACATGTCATAATCCTGAATTTTGTTTTAATACAGCATTTACTTTTATGTAAAATGTAAATTTTAATATTATAATTCTTTTGTTGTTATGTAATTAATATTATAATTTTTTTTTGTTAATGATTTCAAGTTTTATGTTTCAAACTTCTGTAATAAATAATGTGCGGGGTACCCCGTTTATCTTCCACAATCGTTTGCACATAATTTTAATAATTAATCTCATCTATTCATACAGGCTTACATGCCTAATTAATTTGAATGTCATTTATATATCTTGTTTGTTTCCATATTAAAAAAAGAAAATACTTAAATAAGAAATAAATAATTTCACTATTTAACAAACCACAAATCAACATATTATTTATAATTGTTCCTTTGGGCATTTTAACTATTGTTTGAAGTATCTAGTAAGGTCAAGTTATATTTTCTAAACACCTTACGTTTATTTTATTTTTAATTCTTTTGTGCGGTGTGCTTGTGGCCTAGTCGTCTTTCTCAAGTGTTTATTTTGTGTGTTTATCGCATTTATTTATTTGTTTGTTGTCCTGTTCTTTTGTTTATTTTGCCACTTTGTTTCTTTTATTAATGCATGGCTGTTTTGAACAGGAGTTTTGTTTGGCGATGATAAACACTTGAGTGTATTGTTTCCAATTTCATTTAATTAATTTTATCACCGAAGCACACCGGCACAATACGTATAATTAGATTAAGTAGTAAAGCATTCTTTTTGAGCCATGTACAAACTACTATACTGAAGAAAACAGTCTAACTTAAAAACATTGCTGCATAAACACTGTGTAAATTTTATTTCTGAGTGAAAAGGAATACAACATTAAAAACAGAGGAACTGAAGATTTTGTATTTTGCCTTAAGCACATGAAAGTGTAGACATATAGACTAATTATGTAAAATGTGAAACAGAACTCTTACACATTTACAAGCAGGGGTTATATAATAAGTTTCCCAGTGTTAAGGGCGCCGTCTACTAGAATCGTGAAGAGGCGCGCAGACCTTTAACAATCCTGATTTCATTTGAAAACCATTCAAAATGTTGTCATGCGGTTAGGCTACGAAAAGCATCTAAAGTTCTTAGTACACGTCTATAATATTGCCATTAACTGTTATCGTTCCTAGCAAGTATTTTTTTTAGTGTGAAAGTAACCGAATCGGGACATTTGACGCTGATTTTTATGTAAGAGTAATCACGTTCCCGATATTCTGAATATTATAGACCTATAGAGAGACTCTTGCCCTTTCGTCGCGTAAGATAAAATTATAGTGTCTTCGCTTAAAGTCTTGATGTCCACGAGGGATTACTAAAGCATTGTTCGGTGTTAGAACACGCCCGTAAGGTGCTGCCGCCATCCTTCCTCTTCCACTTTGAACCTTCCTCCCTCGCAAGGCTCGTGTTAGGAAGGAAGGTTCAAAATGGAAGTGATAGTACGCCGTGTGCGGTGCCAGTTACGTTGCTGATGCGGCCGCCACACTGCTGACCTTATCTGAGGGAGAGAAGCGTGCATGGATCTCGTACATATTGGATTTCCAGCGCCGTCGCCCACCTTCTTACACATTGTTGCCGACTAATAGGTCTACAACTCGTTTTCTAAAGAAACTGATTAAGCTACCAGTGACGATCCCGCTTATTTGGCTTGCAGAACACTCAATATCAGACTGGACTCAGTGAAGCAAGTTCTAATTCTTTGGTAAAATTACTAAGTATGTAGTGTTTTTATTTCATAGTCAATATCTAGTTACATTTATTTGTTTACCAAACATGTTTATTAAATTCCAGATAATATTTTCAAAGTTATTGGCGAAATTCCATATGTTTGCAAGTTTAAGGCGCTCATTACCTGTAAGGTAAAATGCAGAGTTAAAATTCTACATGTGCACACTGCAGAATTAAAGATGTGTATTTATGACTAACAGATATTTTGATAAATAAAACAGTAGTGGATGCCTCTAAAGGACCTAAGGCAAAGGTTAGATTGTAGATGTACTGCAAATACGTGTGGGCGTGAACAAATCAAACGTCAGCATTCATGTGTAAGCTCTATTTCCCATAATTTTGGCTGTTGACTAACACGACCATTTAAATCATGACGTATTTTAAGTAATACATATAAATATTGCAAAATGTTTTGTTTTAAATCCCCTGAATAGGAACAGATGAGTGTAAAAACAATTTAATTTTGAAAACATATAATGTATAACCTTTTCAGAATAAAATATATTTGCTTGGACCGTTATTTCCAGCTCAAAGTAGGTTTTTTATAACTTACCTTTGATTTGGCAAGAGATTTGAGATAATTTCATACAATAATTTGACGAGACACGCATAGATTTTAATGGCTGCTAAATAACGAAAAAGGAATTCTGTTCTACTGAAAGAAATACGTATTTGCTTCGAAATATGTATAAGTAGATTTAACGGACTAACACTCGTTTATTATAGTGAGAGTTTTTACATAAATGAGTCAGTATTATGGACAGAGAAAGTCCTCTTCCCTTCCAGGACGTATGTTTTCATATCATGCAGAATCATATACATATGTCTATGTAATTGAAAATACAATGAAAAAATTGCAGAGCATAATATAGCGTCATGTATACTTTGAAATAAATATCTAAATTTAGGTATGTGGGTTATTCCTATATTAAGGTGTTTTCCTTTCTTTCTTACTGACCACATTCTTGTCACTGTCCACATTCTTGTCACTGTGCGTTTCAACATTGCCCAAACATTATCGATTGGTTAGAAATTTGATCTAGGTGGGCAATAAAGAAAGTCGATATCTGGATGGCTTGGAAACAATTTCTGTATACGTAGAATTGTGTAAATGAGAGAAATATCTTCTTAAAACTGGACCACTCCGCAGTATTACGTATTCAGACACTTGGAACCATTATATCATTAATTATATATATATAATGTGTGCGTGCTATAAAAGTCACTGTTAAGCCGTTCTATGATTTGATTGACTAACCATTCTCCGTATAAAGACATCAAGCTGTCATGCAACAGGAAGACTTCCAAAGCCAAAGCGAAGACTAGTTGAAATATAACGTGCATCATGTCACTTTCTCTTAGGCCTGGATACGAATACAGACACGTTATTAGCCGATGTGTATTATTGTATGCCACCGAAGATACCCGAAGTGGGACTTAGAATTCTGGCCTGTAGAGAAGCGACATTTTATGATTTGCTAACTGTACTTACACTGTAAATTATTTAATTGTATTTAGTTATTTGGTTTTTGCGGCTAACATACCGGTGTAACAAGCATATTTTGACTTCTATGGGCTGTTTCGGGAAAACTAAGGTAGATATAATAATATTTATAAGAGAAAAATTTACTCTGAGGAACGTCTACAAAACAAACTTTGTTTCGTGAAAATATAAAATTATTGTTTTCTCATACTTAAACGACCTTAAAGTAAATTAGAAGGGAACTTATATTGATAAAATTTTATAGGATTTATTACTTTTTCAATACAACTAGAGAAACAAACTCTTAAAATAAAAGTTGCAATTTTTACTCTGTAATAATAGTTTATCTCAATATGTGATACTTTTCATTGTACTGTCCAAACACATTGTTTTAGTAGCTACTGTTATATGAACATTTTTATAAATTCAGATTGAAAAAAAAATTTACCATTTTTTTATTTTGAAAGTTATCATTTTTTATTTACAATATATCGAATTTCAGGAGATGGTGACAGCAGTATAATGAATAAGTTGGTGAAAGCTCAGCTATATGGTCCAAACGTTACTAACACTAAAATTGAAAGTTTAGTAATCACATACTGCGAAATTATCTTCGAAGGATTCGCAGTATCGCACAAAAGACAAAAAACGAAAATGGTCCCGTTTCTCTTGTTCTGCGAAAGGCAGCATCTGACAGACAACTTCGTCTTCGATCGGCAGTGACTGGCGCTATTCATCACAGGCATGCTCAAAATTATTTACCAACCGACAAAAAAATAGAAGAACTGAAACATGATATTTATAATGGACCATACCACGTATTTGGTGAGCATACAGGATGCGAGTCAAGAGGTTATTTCTGCAAAGGTTCTAAGGAGAAAGAAGAAAACCTTGTACCATCTCTAAAGAAAGCAGAGATGTGGCAAGAAAAAATAGCAGCTCGAAATATTGTTGCACATCATGCTATAAGTCTTTTACACAACGTCAATACTAATGCAGCAGAGTCTTTCAATAATGTTGTCTGCAAGTACATTTCTAGTAAGCGAGTAAATTTTTCTTTGAGAGGAGGTTATCAAACCAGAAGTGACTTGTCTGTAATTGGTTACAACTCGCGCCCTCAAACACAGTCATTTATTCATAAAGGGTTAACGAATTACAGTCCTGGAAATATTACTTAAGCTCACATACAGCTTAGGGAACGTTCAGCCGAGAAAAGACAGTGCAGGAGAATAGACAACCCACAAAAATTGAAGGGCAAGAAGTTACAGATGCCAGGTCCTGACAGCGAGTATGGCTGTGTTGAAGTAGGATTGCCCGACATGGAGCCAGACGTCTATGCGAAAAAGTGCGCTGAGTTTCTTGCCCGCCTGCATCTAACAGATAAAGACCGAGAAGATCTTCAAATTGCTACCAAGGGTCAAAGTGATTCTCTTCTTTGGAAAGTCGAGCGCCTGAAGCGACTGATAGCATCTCACTTTGGTACGATTTGTAAAATGAAGACATCCACCAAACGAGCTAAGTCTGTTGTAAATATTTTGTACAGAAAGTTTTCTGGGACAGCGGGCACGAGATACGGTTTGAAAAATTAAAGAAATGCTATTGAGGATTTTGAAGTTAACAGTGGTGAGAAGGTAGCTCGATGTGGCTTATTTGTCGATCAGGATTGCCCATGGCTCGCGGCATCGCCTAACGGTCTTGTTGGAGTTGATGGAATTCTTAAAGTTAAATGTCCTGCTGGAGCCTCAAAGCTAACACCAGAATAAGCAGTCAAAGAGAAGAAAGTTACATTTTGTAACATTGTAGATGGCAAAATGATTTTAAAGGAAGAACATGTGTACATGTACCAAGTACTGAGGCAAATGCACATTACAAATCGAAAGTATTGCTATTTTGTTCTCTGGACACCACGTGGATCACTAGTCCAAAGGATTAAAAAAAAAATTACACTTCTTGGGAAGAAAAAATGATTAAGAAACTGACTAATTTTACATGGAAAGTCTCCTTCCAGAGATAATTGATCCTCGCTACCCCAGGAACATGGAAGTTAGGGAACCCAATAGTAATACCTGAATACCTTCATGTGAAATGTTTTTTTTAACATAGTTTGTGCGCAAGTCGACACATTTGAACTTTTGTTGAAGATTGAGGTTTTTTAAATTACCTACTTGGTTATAAGAAAAATGTTAAACTACTGAAGTATGCTGTTCGGATGAAAATTATTCCTGAATATATCTGTGGGCCTGTAAATGAACAGATGAGTGCCACTGTCAGAACTTTTGCCTATAGAATTAAATATTGGAGTTCTGTATTATTTGAAATGCAGTATTGTAATATCTCTATGGACAGGTTACACTAAACTGCTCCTTAATCTGAGATCCTGTGATCTAGGATTAAATGTGATCCTGAGATCATTGTATAGAACGAACCGCGATTGGGTTCAAGCATTCTGGGTTTACTTGAACTCAGTGTCAACGCATAGGAATATGGGAGTTTTGAGGGTTGTAACCCCCCCCCCGCCTTTTTTTTAACCAAATTTTTTTTAATTTCAAATTAAAAATTAGTTATATTATTCTTGGTAGAAAATGCTATGTTAAGTTACGAAAACTGCAAAAAAACAACTATCTTGCTCCTTCAAATTAAATATTTTTCGTGGAGGACCCCCCCCCCCTCCTCCTAAAAATACATTGTCAGTGTTTCTTTATAATGATCACCACTTTTTTTTCTAGCCAAAGTAGATTTTCATTGCGAAAAGTGCCAAAATAGCACTACTATGCACCTGAAAATTCAAAATTTTCCCAGCAGAGAACCAACACACCTCTGCCCCGCTCAAAAAGGGCGATATGTTTTATTTTATAAAATCTATCTTAGCCACAATATATTAGGAAAATGTACATAGGGAAACATAACATTTTGGTGTTTAGAATATTTAATGTTTAGTTATGAAAATGGCTAAAATAGCAGTATTTTCAAACTTTAAATTTAAAATTTCCCCAGGGGAGGAACTCCCGGACCACCCTCCCACTTTAAAGTTATGCTTTGTATTCCTTATTAAATTCGTCTCCTTTAGCCACAAAAAAATTGGAAAAATTTCACATTAAAAAATAATAACATTTTATCTGTAGAATATTCAACATTTAGTACAACATTTAATTAAGAAAACTGCTAAAAATACACCACGTTACTCCTTGAAATCCAAAAAATGACCGGAGGACGGCGCCTGGAACCCCCCTCCTCCCTTTTGTACTGGAATGGTCGGTGTCCCTTCATAAAATTCCTAAGTCAACTCCCCTCCCCCCCCCCCTTTTTTTCCTTTCACAAATCCTACCTATGCCACTGTAATGTCGTGACAGTATTCGTCAAAGGAAATCATTTACGATAGCAGAAAGTGTAAACAGTTATTTTAGCTTAGCAAGCGCAATTTAGTGTAGCAATAATTTTTTTAAATGTTAAATTAACAATTTCACCCCAACCCACAATATGAATATTATATTACGCAAATAGAGATATATGTAGGAATTCATTATGTAGCCAACTTTTAAATGTGTGCTATTGGAAAAAAATGTAACGCATAATAAATGTTGTATTGTCATTTACTTTCATGATTTACAGTTTATTAAAGAAATATTTTAATTGTATACATAAGCCAAAAGCTAACGAATACATAATATAATTGTAGAATAGTGTATTAATGTTCGGTAAATTCCATTTTTTGCCATCAATTGACTGTTTTGATAACCAAAATAATATTTCATAATTTATAAACGTCTTTTATGCTACATAACTGCAAGTAACATTAATATTGGCCTAATGCGATGTGCAGTACAATGTGACTATCTTAAACAAAAATGTTTATTATTTAAATAAAAATATAGTGGTTTAAAGGCAATTTAATAAAAAAAAAAAAACATTCTACGTTTTAAGTATTTCTGGCAGTATACGCAATCCCATACATATTTTTTTTAAAATATCGTGTTCCCCTTATGCTGTGTATAACCTCAACAACAATATGCGAACCAAGATTAACATTTTGAGTCACCGAAATTCGGTGATTTCAAAGCATTCGGTTCAATCGTTTGTGAAACCGGCCCTTAATAGTGTAAACATGTTGAACATAAAATTGTATATATACACTGGTTTTGCAAGGCATTAGTTATGTTTTTAATTTAGATTTTATTTTGCTATGTTCGGATACTTTGAAAATAATAGGGTAGATAATGTGTTATTAGCGCTAAATTCCATAATGCAAACTGAAAATGCTTCAATGAATCCAACAATACGCACAATTAATTTGTTATGGTTTTATGATCTTTAAGTTTTTCATTTTGTATATTTGTATATTGTCTGTTTGAGATTGAACTGTTATTTAAAGTATATTATACTGTGCTAATGTAATTTTCTTTATTATATATTAATATATCACCAATATATATTCATTTGGATTATTGCTACATCAAGCAATATGTATGGAATTTAAACATCATGCTGTATTATCGCCAATAGATTTAAATATTACTTTTTAATTTGCACTCATATGTTATGTTAAACTTTGTAGACCAAAACCATTACCTTATACTGTCGAGGTTCTTATCTACCTGCGCTCAAACCGCGTTGCAGCGTGTTGCGATTAGTCATTTTTCAAACGCAGCCAACCTAGATAAGAACCTTAAAAAAAAGTACTGTTTCAGCTGTAGATACTGAAAAACACTTCAATATTATTAGAATAAATATGTAACTGTTTTTTAACATGTAGGCCTAATTAGTTAATTGTTAAGTAGACCTTACAAATGTTTTTGTTTGCGTTGTCATCGAAAAGTTGAATATTTTTACTGGACTCACAACGCCAAGTTTGAAGAGTAAAGTTGGTAGCTTGATAATTTGTTACGACGGGTGTTATCTCTTTGGGCAGATGGGGTTTGAAACGTAAGGAGCGATATGACCTTCACTAGCTATCTTCCTCTCTACTCCTCCCACTTCTTTTGTCAGCTCATCTGTATGTGGGGAGAAACAGAAGGGAAGGAATTCACACCCTTAGTTAGGAACACTGCTACCAGCCACAATCAAAACAAAATACGTCCGTTGACGCTGGGCATAAATTCCCACGGTTCCATCCAGCGCCCTTAAGAGGTATGTTGTGACAGTCAGTGACAAATTAAGCTTAAAAATAAACAGCAGAAGTACTGCAATCACATACTTGTCAGTGTTTTAAGGAACAGGATTATAGAATCATGAAGCTAATGATGACTGTGAGTATCTTAGAATGCTAAGTATAGGTTGGGGAGTATACTATATACAAACAGTTAACAAACACCCGAATAATTAAAAAAGAGAAGTGAACAACTAAATATTGCATGTAACATTACTTTATGATGCAAACAAATTCAGTGATCTATATAATACTTCTCTCAAGTTATGTGGTATCCTAGTTCAAGCAACTGTTCCTGCCCACACACTCGGAGGGTGCAGCTATCTGTTTTTGAAAGTGACATGCTTCGTAGCATTAAACCACGTAAATTTTAAAATTATTTTGCTGTCTCAAACAAGTCAGTATTCTTTAAAGTAAAAGATTCGGGGTGACTATTTCAGGGTGAGAGTTGTGCACAAGTGTGGAATATGGTACAAACACTACATGAGTTATTGATTTTTACGAGTAAATAATGATAAACAAAAAATTACTAGTACTTCCTGCTGATGTTCCTTGAAAATTAGAGTGAAGTAATATGTTTGTAATTGTGCTGCTGGTTTAGTAGGCAATCTTATGCTTATATTTTCCTCCTGACACTTCATTCCCACATTGCTACATACTCACCTCATGTCAGCCCTCACTAGTGCTGACCAAAATCACTCACTGTTCACTTGTGCTTACATTGGTGAAGGAGTGTATTTTACCTTTGGAGGAGCCGGTGAAATATAAGGAGGCTGGAAATTTTAATAGGTGTTTAGTAGGTTTTTAGGGAAGTAGTTTACAGCTACCACCAGCCAGGGGCTCAAATTACAAGTGAAATTACTATACATATTATGTGTGTACAATTACAACACAATCTGCCACTGAAACTATCTACTACAGGATGTTCAGTATTAGACATCTACTTATAGCATAATTAACTTTGTTAAATTTAATGAGAAGACATCTCATTCTGCACATGCAGAGGGACTAGAAGCATCAATGTTTACTGTAGTTGCCTGTAACTCAATTAAACAACACAGTATTATATAATATTTTCAAATAACTGAAAATAAACTACCAAAAAGGTAGAGGGCTGAAGAGAATAGTATGAATAATAGTACACGATGCATATATCGGGAAATGGCTGTGTAATGTACAACGTGTTCTGTAGGACACAAATAAATTGGAATGGCGGATGATAGAAAATGACATGAAAATAAAGAAAACAATTATTGTGCTACTCACTAAGAAAAGAGAGGTGGTCGGAAAGAGGTACATTTTGTGGGATGAGATTGGGAAGATAGCTAAATATAAATATTTAGAAGCTGTTGTTAGGTGGTTTGCTTTGTGTTGAGCAGGTGAAGAGAGTAACTAAACCTTAGTCAAGGGAGAAGAGTTCTGGCACTGCTGGGGAGGCACAGACAGTAAAGTAAAGACAAGGGATGCATGATGGTGAGACCCATATTGGAATATGCAGCAGCAGCAGCAGCAGCAGCAGCTGGGATTCGTACCTAGTAGAGGAACTAATATACTGTAATTACAAAGCCTATATATCTCGAGGAATATACTTTCTGTGAGATGTATTGGTGGATAATGATAACTAAATAAAAATTAGATATATAGAAGGGCAGCTCGGTGGGTTATAAAAAAGTGAAGAAGGGCAGGAGGATAAAAGGGAGGGAGATAGAAACAGAGCATTTTTTTTGGGGGGGGGGGGGG
>PNEQ01011377.1:0-13173 GCA_003012365.1 Medauroidea extradentata | reverse complement strand
GCGGGTATCCTTGCCGCCGGGCAGCAGTCCAATTTAAAGTAAAATTTTTAATTCAAGATTTCCAACTTTCAACTTTTGTTTTCCTTGCTACCATTTGATTTATAGTGTTTTTTTTTTTTGCATTTACAGTAATTATTTTGCAGCAGTTAGATTGTATTGAAATGTGTAATTTTGGGACGTAGGCTTACAGCTCTGTACTCATGTTACATTTCTCATTCTTTTTTGCCAATTTACTATAAACAATTGATCTGTTATGTTATCATGGTTCGTACTCCCTTGGTACAATGAAAAATAAGGACTTCTAAGTACTTTCTAAAATATTTTTAAGGACTTTTTTATGGCTGAAAAACTTTTGCTGTAGCATTTCCGTTAAAATTAGTATCGCAGGCGTTCCCGTAACGTTTATAATACAATCATAGCCCTATTTTTTGTTCCTGCTCACAAAACTTCCTAACTTAATTGACACACACAACCTACATTTATGTTATGAAATAGGCCAGGCAAAAAAAAAAACCAACTGAATATTTTCCACCAGTAATGCTGCTAAAGGAAAATAAGTTCACTGCCAAAATTTGGAATTTAATGTTTGTTTTAAATAAGCTAAGATACAGTTGGTAACACCATGTTATACTATTTTATTAAATGCGTAAGTACGTTTACAACTCACAAACTTCACAAATTATAATGAACATGAATTTCACTCAGAGCGAAATTCCTCTATGTGCACTTCACAGACCTCCAAATACGTTATGTTGTTTGTATAAATAGGTTAGGCATCCTCTCAAACACACGCCACATGTTTCTAACTTCAGACTTTGACACGGGATAACACTGTTCATATGCATGATTCGTAATAAAAGAACTGCAGTATAGTGTATCATCGTCAAACTCAAAATCTTCCATGTGCGAAGAATCTATTGACTCCGTCTGCAGAATTCCAAACAAATCAGACGTGCACTCCGCCATTTACAAACTGCCTATTAAAGAAAATCACTGATTGGCTTTCAACTATAATTTTATCATTGGTTCATATGACTTACTCATTGTGACCAACTGTTGAATGACCACTAAAAACTTATTTTACAACCATTAGTACATGTTATTTGAATGAAACATGATTAGAAATGTAGTTTAACATTGGTAGAACTGAGACAAACAGTTGTTTGCTATTTCTGACTTAAAAAAAAAAACGTGTATCTAATTGTGGACGTCTAAAGGACGTAGAATTTTATAAGTTTCCGGAAAAATCGTAAAAAGGCATACAGTTTCCTTACAAAAAGTTGCAAAATTAAGGATTTTAAGGACCATCTGATAAAATAATGACTTTTAAGGGCCCTTAAAATCAATGCTAACAATTAAGGACTTTTTAAGGACTTCTAAGGACCGTACGAACCCTGGTTATAGGTTGTGCAATTTTAACTACAGGATTATGTAGACCACTTATTTTTATTTTTAATGATTATCTTCTGCTCTCATAAATACTAGGCATAGGCAATATAACACACACATTCAGCCTCAAGAAATTCATTTTTCTTGGAAAGTACGCGAACACAAAAACATTTCCAATTCAGTAGGCCGTGGTAAAATGAGACAGAACAATTGTGACTGTACAAGTTAATTTTGAATGTATTTTCATAGGCTACAATGAACAATATTGTGTGTTGACCTAAGTATGTTTACTATTTCTTATTCCATATCACATGAATGAACATTTTGCATGAATGGGATCTGTGGAACGTAAAATTAAATATACATACCACATAGGCTTAAGGGCGCCTACTATGGGACTTTCAGCGACAACAGTATCATTTTATCTCACGCGACGAAAGGGAAAGAGTCGCTCTACAGGTCTATAATATTCAGAATATCGTGAAAATGATTACTTTTACTTAAAAATCAGCATCAAAAATCCCGATTCGGTCACTTTCACACTCAAAAAAATACTTGTTAGGAACAATCACAGTTAATGGCAAAATCATATACCTATACTAAGATCCTTAAATGCTTTTCGTAGCCTAACCGCGCGACAACATGTTGAATGGTTTTCGAATGAAATCAGGATTGTTAAAGGTCTGCGCGCCTCTTCGCAATTCTAATAGACGGCGCCCTTAAGGCAAGTGATTGATTTTCGTGTATAACCTATCACTTCTAGGCACAATTATACTAAGTATCACCTTACAACTTTGTCTGCTTCAAGCTTTTGAAATACTTTCAAATATGCAGTAAGCTTACGTTACATAGCTGCAGAAAAATATGAAACAAGTAGTTTTAAGAATGTTAAACATGGTAAGCCTACTAATAATCATAAATAACTAAACATTCTTTTAACGTAAGCTGATTGTACGAGTACAACACAGACACAGGAATTTATTCTATAATGTATTATTTAGTTTAGAGATGCTGCAAATAATGCCCTTTTGTTCTCCACATACTGCTGAAAGGGTAATTTCGCAAAAAAGCCTTTAACATAATAATTGTTTGTACATTTATTCTCGTCTTTATAACACTCCAACCCCTCAAACTGTCCACCATATTTACTGTTTACTTCACTTTTTGTGTAAGATGATGTCAGTAACTTAGCAAAAATAACCTCCAACCGAGACCTTGAAAAGTAAGTGAATAGACACTGTGACATCTGTCCTCATTTAGACTTAAGGGTCCTATGCAGCAGTAGCGGAATAGACGACTGTAGAGTCATACAAATTTCCATTTTATAAGCGAAAGAGTGCATGTAGAAATTTCAGTTGTATTACTGGAACAGAAAAATTGGATACGAGTTTTAAATAAATGTGAAAAAATATTTGAATGTATTGTTTTTCAAGATAAGTTTCTCACAACACATTAAAGGCAGAAAACAAAATGTTCCAGCATAACAAAATTATGTAAAAATATTACATAGTCACAACTGAAAATCTTAAGAGGGCACGGTACATAATTCAACACTAAAAGCATTAATCTATAAATGGAGGTTTCCTGAAGCCAATTTGCGAAAATTAAACAATAGCAATCCTAGACAATAGTTTTAGCCAACATTTTTAACAAAATTGTTTCCAGTGTTACGAACTTCTGTGGTACAATCTCTGACGTCGGAACCTAGTGCACTTAACTGCGGCGCAAGAGATCACGCATAAAGAATTAGTAATTCTGGATAAATATTTACTCATAAAGTTGGCAAATACTATTTTCTAGGATTGTCATTGAGTATTTTATTCATATTGACTTCGAAAAGAACGTAGAAATGAAATTATGTTTTCAGCGTTTATTTATCTACTACGCACTCTTAAGATATTTCGATAGACAGCAGCTAAATTTTGTTTACTTTGGATGCTGTCACTTAGCGCATCCTGCTGACGGGCTCGCCTAGCTAACCTTGGGGGCATGTTAGAGTGGGGGAAGAGAATGATTACGAAGCAAAGGTGAAGGCTGGGCGCCGCAGCAAGATGTGGCTTGCCGCAGCACAGCTAAGCTGGGCAGGGCAGTATCGCAGAAAGTATTTTGCTCTTGAGACTAGTTGGGCAGTTCCTAATTGACTTATTAGTCACTGAAGTTGATTTATAACAACCATGCTTTGTAAAATATGTTCAGTTGAGTTTCTAATATTGCAAATATTATTGCTGAAAAATCACTTTGCACTAGCTCGATGATAACCCAGTCAAAGAGGCAAGGTTAAAAACTGGTACATGACTCTTGAACTGTAGTCAAGCACTCCGGAATTTACCGGCAGTACTTTGGTTGGTTATGTTACATTGTAGACACAATTTGGAATTTCCACAGACACTAGCGAATTTAAAAAGGTTAGTCCGAAATAATGTACTTCACTATAATCCAAGACTTCTGGTTTATTAGATTTCAGTTTACATCGGCACAAAATACACTGTTCAAGACTTAGCATGGTGGATCTGGTTCACAGAAAATTATAAGCAGAAACGCAGCAAGACTACATCAGAGTATTAGACAAGACCGTGGTGGGAAGAATGTGGAGGTGAAATCATGTGCATCCCAACCCCTCTTCTCCACACAGTTACCTGCTCCTACTACGTCACCAGGGTGGCAGCCACGTAGCTAGCAGTGTTCCTTCACAGTGGGTCACCTATGTTCTGCAGACAACAAATGGAGGATATTTCATGTTATGTTGTGTTAGTATGGTGACATAGTTCCTTCTTCTTTATGGACAGAAGATGAAGACCTGTTGTATTTATTATGCCAAATTATGCAGCTCATGGCTGTCACAATCACGCATCAAAAACTAAAAAGAAAGTGATGTTCGATAGATAAGATTTACAAAGATTTAATAATTGTGAGAAAAAAAAATTATAGCTTGCAAAACGAAAGATAAAATAAACACTGATAATGTCGGGGTAACATTTCAATTTGTTCCTCACTTATTGTGTTTCTAATATTATAAAATTCTAAATCATATGTGTTGTAAATTATTCACCTATAATTTGCTCCATCCATTCAACCAATAAGATTACACAAAAATTTAAGCAACATATGATGTTGAATTATTCGTCCGAGAAATGCTGGAAAATTACAGATGTTACTGCTCCATTATTATATTTGGCACTGAAAAAATAAGTTATCACAATAAACGCACAGAAAGGTGTAAGGCAAAATAGAGAAGAAAAATTTTTCTTAAATTATTGTGATAGCATTTGAATTCGACAAGTTAGGTAGGCAAAATATTAATATAAGTTACATAATTACAAAACAATGATTCAGCGCAGATTTTTAAATACGCATTGATACTAAACTAAAGTTAACAATATAAATTTATAAAAAAAAAAATAAAATTATAATAATTTTACGTAAAAATTAACAAAATTGTTTGGAAATTCCTGTGAAATTATTGGAAAACATGTTTAATAATATTATTTCTGCAATGCTTTCACTTTGTAACTGGATACAAATATTTTTTTAGCAGTGTAATACATAACCGCCCCTTCTAATCTATAGCACTAATACAGAAATTTTGTTCTATACACACATTCACATCATGAACACTTGTTATTTTAATAATTTACATTTTTGTTTAATGGTATTGCAGATCAAAGTTCCGTAAAAACAGTTATTCAGCATTCAAAACAGCCATCATCATATTGTCACAGGTAATAAGAATGATAATTGCCTTCAGCTGAAATACTTTTGTGATAGATTTATATAGCACTGCTGGGATTTTCTTATCCCAGAGCACAAGTAACTAGGAGACATCAGATGTTTAGCTGAAAATTTTATCGAGAACTGTATCGCTATAAGGATTGAGTACATTACAAGATATCAAGTCCATAAATATGCATGCACTCAGTTTCCAATAATACAACAAGAACTGTGCTTAGAACTTATACACCAAACATTTCGTGGAACTGAACTTTTAGTTTTATTACAGCGATAGTGGGATTATATGAAGTGTCTAATAACTCACTAATATCACTTTTTTACTTGTTACGTGTTAAATTGATCTCGCTTTTCTTTGCTGCCAACTCCGTAATAATAAGACAATACTCTATTTCGACTATTTTACAGCGTTTTATTAGCTCCTTTTCTTCTCTGTCTGCTTGTTTGTCTCTTCGGCATAAAATTTGTAGTCGATTTTAACTTATTTCCCGATGAGCTAGAGACTTGAAACTTTAATGGTCATTCTCCACAAAGCGTACACTTCCATTTTAAAAACTGAAAATATAAATAAGTTTGAATTTCGTGTTTAAATAAAATTATGAGATGGGCATCACATCTACTTACCAACATCTAATAGTGGTCAAACTGAAATATTAAATTTGTTGGTTAAAAAAATTACTTTAAAACTAGCAGTCCACTGAAGTGACGAGAAGTGACCATTTGTGTTAAACATGCAAAATATTCACGGACAAGCAATTGTTATTCAATTCAACATAAATATTCTTCACTTTGAATAAAGTTTGATAATAAATCACCGAATCAATATACTTAAATTAGAAAAGTCCCAAGTGGCATTATGAAATCATTGTAGCTTAAGAAATACTGTCCCTCTATGTCAAAAACATATTGTTGTCTGCTGTTGATGTTCGGTTGAGGCAATACACACATAATATCAGAAGAATCAACCATAGCAATGTCATCTTGTTCTGAGAAAATGAATTTATTTACGCACGATTTCTTCATGAACTTCACTGAGTACTCAACACCTCCAAAAGATTGTAATATTAATGCAATATAAAACAATTCTGATTATTTCCCTGAAAGTTTCACAATAACGTAATCATGGCTTTTGGGACTTTATTATTTCTTGAAGAATCTTCTTCACTCACCTCTGAATCAGAGTCAGAATATACATGTGAGAACCTCAAAGTCCGCCTGACACTATCATTTGTTGAAATGTTGATTTGGCCAATGCCATAATGGGGGCACTTGTGTCCGCTTTTACATTTGATGCAACTCAGTCATCTTGCAGCAATGACTGAAGGATTCTCTTGGTTCCACATGAGCTGATGAATCGCCATAGTGCCTTTGAAAGTTTGGATGGGTTCTTGAGGAATGGTCTTTTCTATACGTGCTATATTTGATTCATCCACCGTAAGTAGTTCTATTTCAGTGTTGAGGGACTTAAGTGAAGTAACTAAACTCTTCAAGTTTGGAATATCAGTATCTCTGCCAACTAGTCCATCTGTTGCTCTCTTTATACTTCCTCCTACACCATCAGGTGCCCCTTTTCCATGACCTGCCTCTGTAAAATGCCACACTATCTCTTTTGCCTCTAGTTTCATTGAGAGGTAAGTAGCTAGCAAATAAAACATTTTCTTGTTTCAATACTGAATGCAAGGCCCATCACTTAAAAAATTAACTTTTTTCAAATTAGGTACGATTTATTTCATATGTAGAATAACAGGTTCCAGATGAGCACAGATTGCAGGAGGGTCATGACGCAAACACTTAGAGAACGCACAGAAACATTTGTTTTTTACAGTTTTTGATTCAGTATCATGGTAGTAAAGAACTGAAGTGTTCAGAGTAATTTGCGATTTTGATGCGCCAAAATGTGTAGACTGTACCTCCTCCACAAATTTGCACGTGAAATTTTCTGAAAAATCTAAATGTAGCATGGCTTCTGTTTGATTGAATTTTTCCTTCACATTTGTAATAGACTGATGTTGATGGTAAATATGACTGCAGTGTTGCATGAAAGGCACAATTAGCTTGTTGAGTTCTTCTACCATATTCTTTCTAGAGCGTTCCACTTCTTCTTACACAGTCTTTTGGCACCGTTTCACTTTACCCTTAAGGAGGATTATTCCCTAAATAAATAATGTTAAAATGAACTTGAAATTATTTATTTTGTAGTAGACATAAATGACAGGTATTGGAGAAACAATTATTTTTTGAAAAAAATTTTTAATATATGTTTTGACACTTTAATCGAACTTTGCATACTAATTTTGCAGCCATTACAGCAAGAATCAGAATAAAAATTTTTACTAATTACTGCATTCACTTGCTAGATTAAAGTACGAAAAATTGTGTGTCATATTCGGTTTTTAAAAACAGTTGTTTGAAACAGTTTACTGATGCATTTTAC
Source organism: Medauroidea extradentata (assembly GCA_003012365.1). Lineage (NCBI taxonomy): Eukaryota > Metazoa > Arthropoda > Insecta > Phasmatodea > Phasmatidae > Medauroidea > Medauroidea extradentata. The sequence goes on along the minus strand of PNEQ01011377.1, from coordinate 5,624 downwards.
ATGCTAATGTAAATGCATTTTTTCATAATTTTTTGTTATGTAATTTCAGTAGCAAATTTAGACACTCTAGCCAACGATTTGAAACAAAAATGCTACACCGTATCATACTGTTGCATTTAAACGAATTTTATAAGCAATAATATTGCAGTTTGTTAAACTAGTTCACGAAATTTAGACATAAAATAAAATGTATGAAACAATGTGTTAGGTTGACTACAAGTCCCCTGTGAAGTGCTTCCATCTGGCGAGAAAGACAAGAAATATTTGAACTGTACGAAAGCATGTCCCCCCCCCCTCCTTCAACAACTTTCGGACAGGACCTGTGTCACGTACAGTTGGTAGAAGGGCGGGGAGGTGGGGCGCGAGACAGCAGCACCAAGAGAATGTGAGAATAAAAATTCTTGCAGTGACTGGCTGACACTGTTGCCATATCTTTCGAAGGTTGTCACAAGAACAGTACGACCCATTTGCCTGCCAGCCGTGTAGGCAGGCTGCTGAGAATGTGAGTTGTTTAGTGTAAGGCTTTCCTCTAAGGTCTCTATTATTTACATTCACTTTATTTACAACCTATTTTACTGCTAAAGTAATATTTTTTAACAATATTTTTAAAGAACGTTTTAAAAAGATTAACAACAGTTAATCAGACGAAACAACCAAGCAGGAGCGTAGCATCCTGTTTGTTCCTTTATAATGATATTAGTTTACCAGGAAGAAATTTATATATATAACATATATTTCATAAAAGTATATAATAAATCACTTTTACGTAATCCGTAGTGAAAAACCAAAATTAAATCATTCATTACTTTTCGAAACACATTTAGGTTTCTTTTATTTTTCGTTTACTGAGGAAATTAAACAGTAGCGTAGTTCCTAAACTGAACACAAGCTGTGATGCTAAGAGTAGTTCAAACACCTACATCTACTTGACATTCCCGTTAACTTAAATTACAAATTGGTAAGTTCGGACACTGCTAAAACGTAAAGTGGTTCAAGTAAAAGCACAATCATCACGCTTGAGTAAAATTTGTTTCGAATATAAACTATTTTTTTTTTTCAAACAAAATTTTAGGTAGCTCAAGATATGTTTCTGAAAGACACGCAGAAAAATAACAAATTGTAAATAGCACAGATTTTAGAGGAAGGCGTTACACTGAAAAACACATATATAACACTTTACTATGAATACATACACGTAGTTTATTTTGAACATTAACTTTGTACTTTTCGTATAAACATTTAGACAGAACTGCACTTATGCAAGACGCCACATTTAAAAACACACAATTTACTTTATATTACACTGAATTGAAAAGCATTCCGTAACATTTGTTTTGATCATAAACTAAATATTTTTTGTGCAAATTTTCAGACAGTGAAAAACATAAGAGTAAAATTTTACGCGTGCAAAAAAACCCATTCAAATTTCATTCAAATACAGTACTGTTCCTATTTTAATAATGATTTTGCTTATGCACTGTTGCTGAAAATAAGACAAGGCAATCGAAATTAAAAAAAAAAAAAAAATCCTCTTACCTCAGTTCACAGCAATACATATGAAGTTTCAACAGTCGCTTTCAAGAGTTTCAATTTCAGATTTGTGATATGACGAAGCCTGATGATGAATGTCCTAGTAAACACAAATTTTCGCAGCGCTTCAGATTCTACGGACGGAAACTTAGGCGATATCATTTGAAAAATGTGTTTTCATGATTCCTTTCTTTTTAACTAAAGTCTGTCCGCGACATAAGTTAAACAATCACTCAGCAGTTACAACAATACTTTTTTTTTCTGATGTTACAGCCAGTCCACCAGGGCTTAGTGCTTCAATCAATCCTCCAGAAAAAGTACTGCAGTGAATAATTTCAAATAATTGCAAAATAGTGCAAAATAGTAATTTATATAAAATTTTATATTTCCCTACCATTTGAAGTTGATGAAACAGAATCATATAGAACATTAGTTGTAAAATTCAGCTACATATCCCGCGCTGTATCTCGGCACTTCTTTATCTTGTACTGAAATTTCAGCTAAGCCCTTGTCATTCACAGATATTTCACTATTGTCTATGTCACAGTTTACACTCACAATATCTCTGTTTCTGCATTTGTAACAACACTGACAAACATCTGACTAGTTAGATATGGTTGATTTTTTTTATATTCAGTAATAACAGCTGATGAACCAAATTTTGGGTTTTAATTTCCTAACACAAGCATTCTCGGTCATTACTTGAAATCTATTGGCTATGGACTGTCATATGTGTATCCAATATTTTGTATTATAGAGAACACATTTTCTAATTTATGCAACTTGTCATAATAAACTACAGCATTTCAGTTTTTAGCAAGTAGCTATATGTTTCCATGAATGATAACATGGAAATCAAAATAAATTTTTGGAATGGCATTATCACTTTTTTCGGAAATTCTCATTTCTGCAGCAACACTTTTTGTTTAATTAAAACTACTAATCTGTTGCTCTGAATGCACACCAAATGCGCTGTGCCAAGAATTTTTGTAGTCATTAAGAAATCTTGAATTCAATATATAAGTGTTGCCATATTGTGAGAAAATAACTACTTGGCATATTTTACTTTTTGACGTACACTTTTCTGGCCATTGCTACTTATATCGTTCTGTAAGGTCCTAACGCTCGATATTATGTTTGTCGTAGCAAAGTCGAGAGCAGATATTAATTTCATTGAAAGAGAAAAGGGTCGAATTTTCCAGTGAACTAATAGTTTTCGATTTTTTTTTTTTTCAAATCAGGTTGACACAAGTTCCTTGTACATTTCCTCAGAGTAAACAATCCAGGTAACGAAATCCCAACTGTTTAAAGGTAAATATACACTTTCCGGGAAACTGAACACAATGTTATTGTTGCTGCAATGTCACTGTCTTTCCATCTTGCTTGTCCTTTTTTCAGAAGTCAATCTATTTACTAAACTGTAAAAACAGTTTCTAAGATTTTATGTACCTGAGTCCTAATTAACCTTTCATGTATGATTATGCTAACATGGACGTTGGAAAAGAATTTTCAGAAAATAATTGAGGCAATGAAAAATTAACGCCAACGTTGTGAGAAATTTTGAATGAGCTAGCCTTATCAGGCTAGGCAAACACAGTATGCTATATTAACAGTCAATTCATAGCTCTCGATATGTAAAAAATAATTTAAAAAAAATTAATATGTACTAACTTGTCAATATATAGAGCCGGGCCAAATCACGATGAGGAAAACGACAAAAAAATGACAAACTGACTGTATTATTTTGCTCTACGCTCCATTAGCCAGGCACAGGCAAGACCGCGCCGACTGATCTTGTGACGTCACGCCACTCTCCCTCAGGTACTGTTAGCCAGAGGGGTCGGTTTCTAGTCCAAGAAAGATACGAGAGAAAGGGGTCGATTTATGGACAAATTGCAAGAAAAGGTTTTTTACGTCAAAATTTGCAGAAAAATTTGTAGAATAACATCACTGAAATCCACCTTCCGGTATTTACTTTTTTTCCGGAATTTGTCCCGAAAAAATGAGGAAAAAATTAATAAGTCGAAACGGTGCATCTTACGAGAAAACGTGTAGAGAAAAAAATTAAAGAGCATAACATTTACCATAACATATCCAAAATTAACGAAAATCCGCTTACAATTTCTTCTTTTTCCGGAATTTGTCCACGGAAAAATATTAAATAATGGAAGGGAAAAAAAAACCTGAAACAGCGCACTTCACAGCAAAATATTTCAAATCAATAGGTAAAGTGCATAGCTTTTCCCTAAAATATTCTAATTTGGTACTAATTTGCATAAAATCCTATATGTGTTTTTCAGCATTTGTCCCGAAACGGCCGTAATTAGAGAAGGTTATTCATAGCGAGAAAAGTTGACTGTTAGGCTTCAATGTAATGTATTCATGTCTGATGCTTTGATTTCGTTACAGTTGAGTCCCCATTTGACTGGGCCAATGACAGACCTTGTGCACCACTACTGGATGTCTGTGATTCGTCTGTAAATAACTAGACCGTGCTATGTAACTATCGGCCAACAATGCATGACGCAGGATGCTACACTTATTTACAGGCCCTTGCCTATTCTCATGACTACATTATTTGAAAGAGTTCCTTACTAAATGGAATAATTAGTTTGCCATTTAAGAACTCGTATGAGTAACATAAGATTTTATGCAGTGTATGTGGCACTATTTTCAAATAAACTTCCAAAGTTCCGCATGACTGCATCGCAGCACTGGAAAATTTAATCAAACAAACTGGTTTTATATAAAACAAATCAAATTACTAGAATCAATAGGGCCTACAGGAAATGCTTTATCACCAAGGAAAATAATAAAGAAATACCTCCATCTTAAATTTATCAAAATAAAATACTAATAACTTGAAATTGTGTGTATAACATTTATATAAAGAAACAAAGACATTTAAGGGCATTTAAAGGTTATAGGTATAACTGGATTCAGTTTCTTGGACGTACTCCATTGCAAATTGAACGACTGTCAAAGAAAACTAAAAAAATAAAAGAAAACCATAATATAAGCAGAGTATGCTTAGTTAGCAAGATACGTACACAACAAGAAATTCCAAAATGGAATCGGGTCAAATAGAAACAAGGAACAAACAGATAATAAATGAAAGTAATAACAAATAAAATAAAAAACCAAGTAACATGTGACACAACGATGAGATGAAACAAAAAACACAGCAAATATCAGACACGAACAGAAAAAATAACAAAAAGACACAACAAATAGACGAGACAAAACGCAACAGGTAACAGACGTATACAGAAAAGACAAACGACACAACGAAGAGACGAAACAAGACACAGTAGTTTTCCAGACAGACAGTGTTACTGTGTCTTGTTTCGTCTCTTCGTTGTGTCGTTTGTCTTTTCTGTATACGTCAGTTACCTGTTGCGTTTTGTCTCGTCTATTTGTTGTGTCTTTTTGTTATTTTTTCTGTTCGTGTCTGATATTTGCTATGTTTTTTGTTTCATCTCATCGTTGTGTCACATGTTACTTGGTTTTTTATTTTATTTGTTATTACTTTCATTTATTATCTGTTTGTTCCTTGTTTCTATTTGACCCGATTCCATTTTGGAATTTCTTGTTGTGTACGTATCTTGCTGACTAAGCATACTCTGCTTATATTATGGTTTTCTTTTATTTGTTTAGTTTTCTTTGACAGTCATTCAATTTGCAATGGAGTACGTCCAAGAAACTGAATCCAGTCATGCACTCCCATTGCACAGTTCTTTCAAAGATCATGTTATAGGTATACATGTAACTAAATATTACCTTAATTAGAATTAGTTCTGAAAAGATGTTTGTGATAGAGTTAATTCAAACGGATGGGGAGTGTGTGTGTGTATGTATGTGTCTATATATATATATATACAGGGTGTATATTAATTCATGATACACCGCTTGAGGGCAGGTAGTACGAGCCAAAACAAGCACTTTTTAACTATAAACCCGTAGGCGGAAATGTACCGTCTTCGTAGGGGAGCGCAATGAAAACTCAGCGTAGGCAACCCCGCTGTGCATTACACTGATCTGTCGAAGGTATTTGAAGCCCCCATCCTCTACCCCCATGCTCCCGCCCTACCCCT